>JAHWXV010083378.1:0-10151 GCA_024586415.1 Phrixothrix hirtus
AAAGTAGGCCTCAACAGCAAAAGCACTCTCCTCACTGTTCCAACGCATGATGGCGACTGAACTGTGTCGGGACACAACTTTATAGTCCCGCCTCTCGAACGAGACCACTAGCTCTCCGCTACGACATCAACCGACTGAATGGCGCGCATTTTAAAAAAGGAAGTTATGCTGCCGCACCCTGTAAAATATCTCTTCATGAAAACGTATTTCACGAAACTAGTTATTTGTTTTAAAAGTCTTAATTTATCTTCATCAACTTATCCATGTATCCGTATTCAGTTTAATATTTATTTTAGGGTACACTAGTAATAAACGTTTATATCTATACTTATTTATAATAACTGCTTAACAAGACAAGTTCTTATGAAACACTAAACTAAAGGAATTTAAAGTGTTATTTAAATAGAAAGGTGATATTCTGGAACATTTGAGAAACTAAGGAATAAAATTTACGTAATAAATTCTGTTTCCATGACTCATTTCTGAGTTACAATTTACCTAGGTATCGGTCTCTTTTGTGATTACATCATTTATATTAGCGACAGATAAGTTTTTTCGCTAAACACGTATTTAAAAAAACTATTTTATTTATTATTGCAATTTACTTTTTTCAAATTAGAACTAACTTATACTTTAGATGAAAGCAAGTGAGCATGACATAAGCGTGAATACAGTGACAGCTTGTGGTTAAAAAATTGGTGAAGAGCTACAACAACAATTTTCAAAATTCCTCGACATTAATTCACATTTCAAATATTATTTGTTATTACTAAAAAGCAAGTAATATTAAACTGCTGCACAACCATCTATATTCACAAAACCAGGATTTTTTAAAATTAATATTATAGGATTTTTAATAACTTTTTTATTACAATTGTCATTTGATTCATTGGCCGTCCTTGATATAAAAGGTCTCTTTTAACTTAGTTTTTCTATGTATTAAAAATAGTTTCTAATAAATTATTCACAATATTCTTAATGGGATTCATATTGATATTTAAAAACACTATTCCACTAATCGAACTACAAGTATAATAAAAAAACTATATTATATTGTTTTTGAAGTTTTACACCACAAAGCACAAAGAAAAAAATGTAATTACTCTTTACAGCACGTGTAGGTAATTAACGTAAACGGTACTAGTATTGTATTCCCTTCTCGCTCGTCATTTTTTTCTTGAATTCAAGATTTCTTGTTCTAAAAGATTTGTTCAACTTTTTTTATGCCAAATTTTCTAACTGATCCGAATCGTAAGGCGCGTTGGCCGCATTTAATGCCTTCTGTGTCAAATTTGCGTTTTTTCAAAAATTGTAAGTTGACTACTGTGCAACATAATTTTCAGTTTAACCCGTTGTAACTTCTGCAATTTTCAAGCTATTTAAACAATCTTTTATTATAAATTATACCCCATTTAATTCTGAGTGTAACGGTTAAATTCAACTTTTACTAAAAGCAATAACGTATTATTCATAAAAAAACTAACAATAGTTGTTTCGAGAATTTAATTTCGTATTGAAATTTTCGAGATGCGATTAAGTTTTTTATTTGTGGATCAATTGTAATTGTGTTTGCACTGTTAGAATCGCAAAATACGATAATTAAATTTTTATTTTAGGATTCTTTTTTTAAAATATGTATATTTTTCGTAATGACGAGTTAAAGTTGGAGTTGGTTTACACTCTCGATTAGTTTATGTTTGCTATCCGCTACCATGGCGTGTGTAAAGATAAAAACTAAAAATCTCGTACTTTTTGTTTACTTTAAAGAATATTAACACATTTTGCTAAACAAATACAACTAATTGTACAAAAAAAATGTTTACACATTTACAAATAAATAAAAATTTTGAAGCAGTATATTTCAAATATCCCTTTTAGTGGCAAATGCAAGGTGTTTAAATACTTTATTGACCCACTGTATATAAAACTCCCAATTATCTACTTTATAAAATTCCGGATCCTACAGTCTTTGGATGGTAATTTTATAACTGTATTATAACGCCTATTTTAATGGATAAAGATCCAAAACCAGCTTTCAGTGACAAAAGTGTTTATTGTAAATGTAATGTTTAAAAATTTTCATTTAAGTGTAAATGTGTAAAAAATTTTTTTTGTACAATTAGTTGTATTTGTTTAGCAAAATGTGTTGATATTCTTTCAAATAAACAAAAAGTACGAGATTTTTGGCTTTTATCATTGCACGTCCCATGGTAGCGAATAGCTAACATAAGCTAATCGAGAGCGTAAACCAACTCCAACTTCAACTCGTCATTACGAAAAATATACATATTTTAGCAAAAAATCCTCAAATAAAAAAATAACTACCGTATTCTGCGATTTTAACAGTGTAAACATAATTATAATTGATCCACAAATAAAAAACTTCCTTGCATCTTGAAAATTTCAATATGAAATTAAATTCTCCAAGCAGAATTACATGCCGTGTAATTTATAAAAAAATTGTCTAAATAGCTTGAAAATCGCAAAAGTTACTAGTTACTGGTTAAGTAGCTTCTAGCTCTTCATTTGTACGATAATTTGCAATTTTTATGGATGTAATTTTAAGCGCTATATAAATTGAAATTCTTTAATTTTTTAGTATTTTAATGGTTTTGATCTCAATAAATGAATATTATAATTATATACTAAATAATTACTCGCATAGACAAATTCGGTGAAGAGACTCTTCACCTACTTCACCTGAAAAGCCTCCAACGGCGTGAATGGTAAAAGAATTCGCCACAGATAGCGTTTAAAGCATTTGTTATAGGTATTTATATTAATTTGTTATTAAAGAAGCTTTTAACGTATTATTTCTTGTGTGAACTGTGCTTAGGTTGATGCAGGTGGTTGTCTATATCTGCAGTTGGGATGCAGATGTTCTATCTCTTTCCTACGGAATTGTATATTTGGTGGTTAATTAGAAGAACCATGATATCTTCAAGCGGAATTTGCGGCAGGGGTACTTCCTTTTTCGAAAATTTCTCGAGTATTTTAGTTCCGTAAATATACATTAATATAATAATAAGAAAGGCCTTTATTTCTTAATAGAGAACAAATATATAAATGAACAATACTAAAAATGAGGCGAAGTTCAACGTGATTTCACGTTGCTCTTACACTTAAGATCAGTAAAAAATAAAAGTAAATAAACAAGTTGCATAACCAAGTATTAATAGTAATGTCTTTGATATCTTAATTTAAATAAAATGACTTGAAATTAATAAGGTTGGTGTCCAAGTCTGGATTATTCCAAATAGCTGCTGTTGGAGAAGCTCGTCTTGTAACTTCGTCAATTGTTACTTTAAGGACGGTACCTTTTCCAAATGAATTTGTTCTAGCTCGATTTGGTATGGATTGAAGTGTTTGCTTCTTCTTTTGATCAGGTTAGTAAATGTTTCTTCAATTGGTTTCCTAATATTAGTCCAGATAATGCGATTACTTAGCATTAATATACAAATACTGGGTAAACTAACTATATAAGTTGCTTATAAGGTTTTTTACTGTTTGACTGTCTTTATCACAAATTTGGTTTGAACAATTTCACCGGGTATTAGTATTAGCCATAAGTTTTCTGTTCGTAATTATTTGTTTGTTTAATAGAAACAAATATTGTTTATTTAAAACAACTGCTGTTTCGCACATAACTAATTAATTCACTTTAACAGTTTTGTTTATTGATCTGCATCGTTATCAAGTTTTTTGCACAAATAACTTGTATCACTTATTTCTTTGGGTTTTACGTTGGTAGAAATATGCGTTTGCTCGGATTCAAGGGCACCATATTTCAGCAGGAATGTTAATAGAAATTGTTATTTGTCATTACTGGTATGGAAAATAGTTTGTAATAATTGTATGTTATTTTGTCGAATAGGGGTACTTCTAGAATATAGTTTGATAGGCCTTAACAGTTGGAATTGGAATGTTGCTTTTGCTAATTGGTATATGTAAATACGGAGCTGGTCCTGTAGTTTTGCTATTGTTGGCTGGTAGATGTATCAGGTGAAAGTAAAAAGGTTTAGAACAATTTTACTACCTAGTGTTTCATATTTGTTTTATTATCCGATATTCGTACGGTCTAAATATCGTGATCATTTATTTTAATGGTAGAATAAGGCCCATAAAATTTGTGTGCACTTTAATTGCGAATTTTAGTTTTTATTAGTACTTTGTCATTTATTTTGTTCTTAGTGGTTGGTTTCAAGTTTTCATTTCGTTTATTTATAACATTTTCCTTCTAGGTTTGAAGTTTTTCTTTAATTTCAGAGTATAGTACAGTCATTCTTTGCTGGTGACGATTTACATGTCTTTCATGGCGAACTTTGTTTAAATAAGCATCGAACAGGTCCAAACTCTTTGTATGCTCCGTTGTTAACTGGTTCGGGGTTAGTCTGTTGTGCTGTGTATTGTTATAAGTTATTACACAATATAACATTAAGTTACGTGGTTAACCTTCCTTGAATTTTTCTTTTAGTATTCGGTAATGGTCAATGATAGTTGAATGGAATCTTTCTACATGTGAGTCAGATTTAGGATGAAGAGGAGTGGTTCTATGTAATTGTATTATATGTAAGCTAAATAGTAATTTGACGATGTAATTTTCTCTGGTATGCCATTTCCTATTCAATAGTCTAAAAATGTATTACTTATTTCCGTTGCATGTTTGTTGTTTGAGCTTTTTTTTAAAAAAATGCGTCGATTGTCAAGTAAGTTACTTTATCAATAACGTAAGTATCTTTGCATACATGTTGAAACAGTTATTAAGTTGTAGCTTTTATATTTAAAGGTGTTCTTTTAAATACTTTTTCAAAATACTTCTGATTTCCGCGATTCCTCTATGACTTGTTTTTCTTTCTTACTAATTTCTTATTATGTCTTCTACAGGTAATACATGATGTAGCTGTGAACGCTACCAATAGCATTTTTCAAAACATTCCTGATTTCCGCGATTCCTCTATGACTTGTTTTTCCTTCTTACTAATTTCTTATTATTTCTAATCTTTGTTGTGCATCTTGGATGTATAAGATTGTTGAACTGCACTTAAATAATTTTGATTGGTTGGTGTTAAATAATGGTGTTATTATTCTGCTAAATCGTTTACAAGTTTCATCATCTGGGAATTTGCTACAGTAATTTACATTTGGTTGTAAATATTCTTTCGGAAATTTTTCTATGCCTCGATAGGGTGTATCATCTTCTATTTCAATATTGATTATTATTATTTTATCAAGTGTTCTATATATGAATGGTTATTTAGGTGAGTATTTGACAAGTTATAAATATTTGATTTTGTTTTGATTCTATGGCGTCTTCACAGATCAGTATGGCTTCTATCGAATTTTCTTGCGAATGAATGGTATTATTGTCGCTAATTATGGGTAGATTATTATATTTGAAAATATTACTTAAATCATTGATGGAGTGGGTGTTGCAGCATTGTTTAGAATTTCATCGAGATCTTCTAGATTTGGTAATTCATTAGCATATGCTTGTATCTATATGGTATCTATTGGATAAACTTGCATACGTAATAATACAACAACTTTCGTATGTTTTTTTCCTGGTTTGTGTAGTATCGCGTAGTCATATTGTTCCAATTATAAACGTCAACTTTGTAGTTTAGCATTCTGTTCTTTTAAATTAAAAAGTCACAGTGGAGATTTGTGGTTCACAATATTTATAA
Organism: Phrixothrix hirtus; assembly: GCA_024586415.1. Lineage (NCBI taxonomy): Eukaryota > Metazoa > Arthropoda > Insecta > Coleoptera > Phengodidae > Phrixothrix > Phrixothrix hirtus. The sequence continues at coordinate 5,685 of JAHWXV010083378.1, forward strand.
ATTTTCTACCATGTAAATAGGGTCTGATGTTTTGTTGTCCAAATAATTCCAATAATTTCTTTTTCTATTATAGATTAACGTTGTGCTGTCTCATTTAGTATTCTCGAAGAATAAGCTGTAGGTAGATCTTTTCCAATTATGCCTTGTGATAGAATTGTCCTAAAGACAAAATTGCTTACGTCCGTACTTAATATGAAAGGTTTACAAAAGTCAGGGTAATGCAAGATTGGTTGTGAGGTAAGTGCACTTTTGTTGGTATTAAACCTTTCAATCAATTCTGGGATTTGTATTACCATTGATCCTTTTTTAAACAATCAGTTACTGGTTTTGTCAATTTTACCAAGTTTGGTAGAAATCTTCGATAATATTCAGTCTTAGGAATGATTTAAATTACCTTTGGGTTTTTTGAAAAGAAAATCGTTTTAATGAGGATAATCTGTTCTTGTTTGGTTTGGTTCCTTCTATTCCTTTGGCTAAAAGTAATAATTTATGGAATTCTATTTCGAATTGAGCATTTGTAAGCATTTATAACTCTAACCTTTTAAGTTCCATATGTGTTCTTCTAAGTGTGAACTGAATATAATGTTGTAATCTAACTAAAGTAAAGATACTTCTTAAGATGTTGTCTAAGACTTTCTAGAAGGTTTAGGGGGTGTTTTTGATACCAAAGGACAATGTTGTGTACTCAAAATCTTCGAATTCAATGCTAAAGGCTGTTTCTTAATGTTTTCATTTACTAGCTCAATTTTTTGAAATCCGTAAGCGAGATAATTTGAATAATTCTTCAATTTGAAGGAATTTGTCTAGTTCCATTTCTGTTTCGTTTCCTATAGACTTTATTGTGGTGGCTCGTATGCAATTATTTCCATTACTGTAACGATATCTGCGGGCATTTCTAATCCACTTTTGAATTGTTGGTAGTATATTAATACTTAATTTAATTTAGTAAGTTTCACAGGTAAGCAAACTCTTTTTACGGTTCTCGCAGGTATTTTATCTTTACATTTCTCTTGTTGTTGTGTTTTTGCCGAAGTCATATAATCTAGTGTTTTTTGTTATTAGTCGCTTATATTTTATGAGTATGTACTGGCGATTCCAAGCGATTCAATAAATAAATGCATATTAAACCGCCATAAGAGGGTTAAAGTCAAAAAGGAGAAATTTATGATGGGAGGGTGATTTGAATGTTGGTGATCCAGGAATAACTGCTGATAATTACAAAGGGTTGGTAATGAAGTGCTGCTAAGGTACGGGCTGATCCAGTATCTATGAGGAATTTTCTATTACTAAATTTAGCTAGGGTTATGTATGGTAAATTTGAAATCTTAGCGTTGTTAAGTTCTAATGGGATTGCTTCTAAGTCTGGTTGTTTGGTTGTGGGACATTCTGAAAGTTTTGTTCGTTAGTTTCATACGCATTTAAGGGTTCTATATATTCTTTAGTTTGTTCCTGCACAAAATCTTCTGTAGCTCCATTGCATTAAATCCTTGTGTTCATTTGATGCATTCTGATAAAATAGAATTTCAGTTAAATAAAAATTTCAGCCGTTGTTGGTTTGTCGTTTTTGTTGTGAAGATGGTAAGAGTAATTGATTTGTAGATGGGATTTGTATTGACATGAGGGTAGGTTGATTGGTTACTGAATTTGGTTTCTTCCATACGTTTCTCTAATGATAATTATTACTACTTTTTAGTTGGGATGGTAGTTTAGAAAAAGGCGACTGATTTGTTGATTGTGAGGGCGGTGCCAAAATTGTTGTGTTGGAAATGTAGTTTGACGTTTTGATTGTTGAAATTGTGGATTTCTGAATGTTTGCACTTGTTGTTGGGGTTGTGTATTTGTATGATTCGAATTGTTATTACAATAATTTCGGTTTTTCGGATATACTTGGAAATTATTTACTGAATGTCTTAGTTTATTAATTTGGTGGGGCAATTGTCTCGTATGTGGCACGTATTTACGCGTTGAAAGGCTTGAACATTTTCTTAGGATATAATAATAATAATAATAATAACAACAATAATAACAACAATAATAACAACAACAACAACAACAACAACAACAACAACAATAATAATAATAATGTGTATGTACCCAACAGAATAAATCCAATAATAACAAACATGACAAAAAATTTATTCGATAAAATTGTAGATTAATTTAAAGAAAAAGAAAAATATAAAATTTGCAATAAATAAATAAAATAACAATAACTTTTCAATAAATAAATAAAGAAAATAACAATAAATATATTTAGCTGTAGTACAGATTAAGTAAAAAACACACAAACGTCATTTCTAGATAATAGTTTTTAATAAAAAGGTATCTTTAGCTTTATTCATCAAAAATGATAAACTATCGAGGTTTATATCATAGATATTACATATTGCATTAAAATTATTACACATTCTCACTAGGGGTGATTTTAGTAGTATATTAGTACGTGCCGTAATAGATAAGAATGTTTTTTTGTTACGAGAAGACGGGCGAGCTATATAAAAATTTCTTTGAGACAACTAGGATAGAGTCGATTTGATTATGTAGTAATTTGTATAGAAAAATCAAGCTAGATAAAATCATTTTCATTTGTAATGTTACGGTATCAAATCTTTGTAGGAGAGCAAAGTGGTCGCAACCTCTTTCGGGGTAAATTACATCAGTATGAAAAGATAAAAATTTGAAGAACCTTCTTACAAGGTGTCTTATAGCAGATCTAGTGATGTTGGTGCTCTAGATCTATCATATAGTATTTGAAAATGTTGCTAGGCATATTTCGTCATACATGTCGGTTATTACGTTACCGTGCCTTGTTTGATAGATCTAGTATCAATCTGGGGTTAATCGAACGGTTTGTTTATTTATTTAGGGGCATCGACTACGCAATAACGGTATTCGGTAGCAATGTTCTCAGTGACTTGAGAGATTTTTTGACACATTACCTTTACTTGAAAGGCTTAACTTAGGTACAATCCTTTGTATTCTCGAACAAATACAACAATGTCAAATTAAAACTGAATTTATTTAAATAAAATAATGATTTTAAAATGTTAAACATACACAACAAAGTAAAAATAAATGCAATAAATAAAATTAGTGTTAAATCTGATTACTGAATTAAAATTATTAAATTACGATCGATGCGATCAATTTCTACAGAATTTATAAATATTAAAGCAGGTTATTAATACTAACGTTACCATGAAATAATTCTTTACGTTTCGCTTAAATAAAGGTTTTCTACCTGAATTAACTGATGCTTTGAAAGGAAATTAAGTTTCTATGATCTTTGTTTAGGCAAACTTAATTATGCTTTCTATTATTAAATAAAGTTAAGATTAATGTTCTTTAAACATCAATGTTTTATTAATTTGGTACTCACGATTTTCGCATTTGCGGCAACTAAGATTTAATCGAGTACTAACATTTTCGATGGTTTTTGGGTGCTTTTCTTAGGTGAAACGGATGTCTACTCTGGAATTGTTATAATACTCACTGCAGTGTTATTAACTTATTAGACAAATTCCGAAGTTGTGGTAGTTCTATTTAATTCTTTTACTGCAACGGACTTGCCATTGGGACTTTCACTTTACTGAAACTGTACACTGTAAACACTTATTACAGACCAGGAAAAGACGTGGGTTTTGGTTAAGTTTCCGTTTATATAGCTTTCCAATGTGTGCCAATGTGTTTGAACTAAAAGTTCGTTTCTCAATTCTCACGTACATATTTCTAATTACTAGTTTACATATCTTTGCGGAAAGTTTGTTAAATTTTGGCGCTTCTTTAAACTATAGTGCCTGTGGTGATGGTGACGTATTTATATTACCCGTCCGTCTTTTGCTTTTAGTAATTCTGCCGGTTCATAATAACTTTACAGCAATTCTAAAATTTTAAGAATAACTAATTTACGTTTGGTTAAAACACTGTCACAGAATTTGTAACAAAACTCGTCAAATTTTATATCTGCCACGCTTCAAATCGCTCTTACCTGCGTCCACGTGATAGAGAAAAAAAAGGAGAGATGATGTCCTGCTGCCAGAATACCTAACGGAGAGTGGGATGGGTCTTCAGCACGCCTCTGGTATAAAGTTGTTGGTAACCTAGATTCTTTTAAAAAAATTGCTTTCGGTGATAAGAATGTGTCTTAAAAGAATTACGACCGTTACAGATCGTCTAAATAATTCATTAAGCTAATTACACTTTGAATTCCCCAAAAAAAGATAAACGTGAATATCTAAAATTTCAATTATAGACAACACGCTAAACCCAAATAATCATTGCCAAATATTGAGCGAGTGTTGCTAGGATTAAATCCAAAATTTCAAACAAAATAATAATGCCCTAAAAAAATATGCGCCACGCTGTTTTAAAAAAAATCAAACGGTGAACTTAGACCTGCAAAAAAAATAGTGTAAGTCGAAGTCTACTGTTCAGCTAAACTTTCAAAACTGAGTCAACGTCCTAAAC
>JAHWXV010083465.1:0-11442 GCA_024586415.1 Phrixothrix hirtus
TAAATCTATTAAGTACTCCGTTCATTTCATATTTGTGATACTCTTGTAAATACACTGGACAGTTGGTATTTTTCTAACTTAAATTCACTTGATGTTTTTTATCTGAGGTACGATGAAATATTTCTGGTATGGTTTTGCCTACGTTTATAACTTCATTACCTAACCTTATCAGGGGTGTTTCAAAAAAAAGCTTATGCATATTCTTTGGGAGATCTTATTATTTTAATAGTCAGTACTAAATGAAATATATACTGCTCCCGTACAATTTTTTAGCTTCACTAACGCAATGTGCAATTTGTTTATCAAACGATAATCATAAAGTTTATGATGTTAAAGTAAAGGGCATTGTTGCTAATGCGAATCGACGTTCGAAGTTGTGATTACATTTATTATTATTTATACAATAATCTGTTATATATGAGTTGTCGTATTAAATGAAATTACTTGTTTATCGGAGTTTATTTAATGTTTCATTTCAGCAAAACTACTGAGAAAGTAACCTACCTTTACAACAACCGAACTCACATATTTCTCATATTAAGATCAATTATTTTATATTTCTTTGTAATGTTACAATTAACACTGAATCTCGTTGTGCTATAGTTATTAATTATCCTAAAGTATCATTACACAATCCTGTGGTAATGTTGAATTAGAGGAAGGCAACAAGATGCCCTTATGTGCGAACTTTCTTAATGAATTTCTGTGTGTTATTTACTAAATGCACGTTTTCTCTATACTGCGCGGCAACGGCGAAAACCGCACAGGAAATAGTTAGTTGCATTTATAGAAACAAGAGATGTATGTATATGTGAAATAGTTACTTAACTAAGCGTATTAGAAATATGCAGCAGAGTTCTCTATTCTTATCACTTGCTGAGTAGCACGTAGTGGTCTCAAGTTACATTAGTTTGCTGTGCTTAATTGTTTGTAGCTTATCTTTGAATAAAGATAGATTATTATAAAGTAGAAGAAAAAGTACAAATAATTGAATTGAATTATAGTGGAATTTTGCGAGACTTTATTAAATAAATGTAATGAAAACCCCAATTCATTTAGAGATGAAGCTTCCTTCTAACTACAGTGACATAGTTAACCCAGCTGTAATTAATTTATAATACAAAAGGCAGTCGGTTACCTCAGAAACACATTATATTCATCAAAATGAACATAAAAGTTCATATAAGCATATGTCCAAAAATGAGTTGGTCTCCATATACAGTCATGTTTGTGTAGAAACTTGTTATTTTTGGGTTGTTTAATTTTTATTATTTTTACTTAATTTATAAAGTTGGCTTGGGTCACATGTCAACCAACGAAACTGAATGCACACTTGTGTCAGTATGTGGTTTAATCAGTAAGTAGTAGTTATTGTACGATTAAGAATGGAGCATTATTCAAATGCACAAATGGCTATCATGTATTTAATGTATGGTGCTGTTTACTGTAACCGAGCTGAAGCAAGGCGGTTTTACACGGAGCATTTACCTGACCGATGGTTGCCCGAGGCAAATTTTTCCAAAATGCCCGATTAAGCTAAACTGGATATTTTAAGACAAGAATCATTGATCGTGGCAGACCAGCCACCACACGAAGTTCTGAAATGGGAGAGCGTGTCCTTATTAAAGTTGAAGACAACTTGGACACTTGCTCGGATCGAAGGTGTGAATCATATGAGCATTTGAAGAGTCGTGAGGTGTTATCAGTTATACCCGTAGCATTTCCAACATGTTCAGGGACTTATTGCAGTGGACTTTGCACAACTTTTAGAATTCTGCAATTGGTTTTTACGAAAAGGTGCAAATAATCCTCTTTTTCCTTCCGTTGTTCTGTTCACCGATGGGTCAGATTTTAGCAAAGATGGAATATAATGAGAAAATTCAATATAAATTATTTATATTGAAAGGTGATGTATAAATTAAATTATACGGCTCAAACTGCATAATTGTCGACAGAAGCTTAGTTAAATGCGAAGAAGTATGAGATAATCATATTTAGAAGAGTTGCATTTTTAGAAAAATTTCCCTTGAACGGGTGATAGAACCCGCGATCTATTGACAGATCCCATCCAATTTACCACGTAAGCTACCGAGGGTTCGTTACACGCTCGAGTGGAAATTCTTTTCAAATGCAACGCTTTACGTATTAAATCATATTTGCAATTATTAAGACATAAAGGGACTGTTAAATACTGCAGTAATTAGAAGAGTTACACGGTCATGCAAATTCACAACTAAAATCGCAGTATCGAAGCTTAACAAGTGTAAACCCTAAATTAACTTTGTGTTAATGAACATGATAAAATGAAAAAATTCAATATAAATTATTTGCATTGAAAGGTAGTGTATAAATTAAATTATACCGCTCAAACTATCTTTCAATATAAATAATTTATATTGAATTTTCTCATTTCATCATATTCATTAACACAAAGTTAATTTAGAGTTTAGACCTGTTAAGCTTCGATACTGCGATTTTAGTTGTGAATATGCATGGCCGTGTGGCTCTTTTAATTCCTGCAGTATTTAACAATCTCTTTTACATCTTAATAATTACAAATATGATTTAATTCATAAAGCGTTGCATTGCATTGCAGTGGGTACCGAACCAACGGTAGATTAGGTGGTAAAGTGGCTGGGATCTGTTCAGGGGCAGCGGGTTCGATCCCCGTCCGAGGGAAATTTTTCTAAAATGCAACTCTTCTAAATATGATTATCTCATACTTCTTCGCATTTAGAGATGGAATAATTAATTGGAATAACTTACGCATTTGGCAAGCAAAAATTTTCTTTGAATGTATCCGGAGGAATAATTAATGATTGTGGTCTTGAAAGAGGTGCAGTTTATAGACATTTCTTGGAGAATGAGTTACACCTCTTGTTAGATGATATTGCTCTAGAAATTAGAAGAAACACGTGGTTTATGCACGATAATGCACCAGCACACTTTAGTTTACTGACCACGGAATTTCTGGATAATGTGTTCCTGGACGCTGGATAGGATAGGGTCACCTGAAGCAGATCATATATTCACAGCCTGTTCTGACTATCTAGCACCTCCGACAACGTATTCAAAGCGACTGTAATGAAATACGCAAAACTCGGGCTATTTGTGAAAAAACAAGAAGACCGCTACGAAACCGAGCAGAGCAATGTATTGTGCAGGGGGGGGGTCACTTCGAACATTTGCACTGACATTTGTTTTGTTTCCTTTTTAAACATGATGTATTCGAATAAAAACAATAAAACTTTAACAAAGCATGGCTGTATCATGAGAACGACTCATTTTTGGATATATGCCCTATGGAACTTTGTAATCATTTTGACGAGCAGAATGTGTTTCTGAAATAGCGGCAATATTTTCGTTACACCCTGAATAAATAGTTTTAAATTGCAATAAACAAAAATGACCAAGACATAAACGCTAAACCTGAAACTTTACAGTAACTGCTGACGTGAAGTAAAGTAGAATCATTTGTATTTATTGTTAATACAATGGATCAGAAATATATTTATTTGTATGTGGAGATAATTTTTTCCCGCACAGTTTATGACATGTATTTGTCTCTTTTGGGATTTCTAAATGGAACCGTTACCCTCTTGGTCTTTTAAATCTGCTTGGTCTCGAACTACACATTTTTCGGTTCCACTATTTTGAATCACTTTTTGTCCATTAAAATTTGTCGTTAATTCAACATGCTTTACTTTTACTGTACTGGTAAGTCTCAGAATATTTCTAACAGTGCATGTTGTGTTGGCGGTTGGTTTGGTTTAGGATGGCCATTTAATTTTGTGCCATTGTCGTGCTTCTTTGCTAATGCGCAAGCAGTATCTAGCAGTTAAAAACTTGTCATTCAGATGTTGAGTGAGCTTTTCATTTCTGAATACGGAGTGCAGCCTTATGAAATCCATCATTTTTATTAGTAATTGTCATCAACTTTAAGTTAGCTTTAATTGGTGGGTTTTCTTAATACTTTTATTTAGGCAAGGCATATCTTCTTTATTTAAGATAAGGTTTGTGTACGTTTAGTTTTAAATTAGAGCTATTCAATTTTTTGATTTCCACTGTTAGGTTCATCTCATTAATTAAGGGAAAGCATCAGACTTGTTTTTGTGTATAATGCTAAATAGATTATTGGTATGACAGGTATAGTGATGTTTAAACCAATTTCTAAAGAGCTCATTTTAAGTCTTCATGATCGTAGAACTCTAACTTGTGGTAACTCACCAATTCTTCAAGGTAGTCTTGAGTACCCGGTGCTTTGTAGATGAGCGCTAAATGAGGGCTTGGTGATGATGAAATTCACTATAAGAACATCTTCATTGGGCGACCAGTGAGATGCTATGTAGATGCAGTAAAAGTTATTTTGAGAAAAAATATAAGAGCGCATATTGATAATGATGTTGGCAAATTTTTCACGCAATATCTCTGCGAACATACTTTAAGGCAATGAAAATGAGTGACGTAGATAAATATTGTACTTACATAAGGGAATTTAATTTTTAATCTCAATGAAGCTCAAAATTGTACTTCAAGACAGATGCAAGAGTTGCGAAAGTCGTTTGAATAGGCGAAATATATAGCAAAATCTCTCAGCGACTGACACTGTTCAAAATATTCAATTTTGTAGCCGACCAAATTCTTGAAATTTCTACTCCCTAATTTTACCCCTAAAATTATTACATCAACTACATTTTTGCGTAATTTAGAACTGTTAGGTGTATGCAATAGTTCTGGATTGCAGATTCAAATAATTCATAAAAACTTAATTACGTCAATCATGGTTATTGTATTTATTTCACTTTTACCAACACCCAAGATGCATAGAAAAGCAATCATTTTAGGGCGAAAAATTATAGGCTACCCTACAAAATGCACCTTAAACTAATTACAAATAATCCATATTCCACGACCTTTACATAGTATTTAAATTTGAAAAAAGATTGTCCTTTGTGTTGCGATACACTATGAAATAGTTTTAAATACAAGTGCTTCTAAGAAATTGTATTTAGCGTAAGTATTTATCAGATAACCTTATTTTGCAGATATATTTGCTTAATACTTTTAAAAGTGACAATCATAAAATACAGTTGCGCATGGAAAATTTATTTTAATCAATCGGGTTAAGTGGCCTAAAAGTGTTCTAAAATATTCTGTTCTGAATTAATTTTTGCTATAATTAGGATACCTAATCTCAACTTATATTTGTTTGTACTCTAATAACATAAATTTGAAACCGGTACTTACCAATAAAATATCAGCAACTACTTTATTTAACCGTTAGTGTAAAATTCAGGGCTGGTCTTGAAGCTTTTATACCAAATATTTTCACAATTATGTATATCGTTAGCTGCCTGTTGTTTACGCACTGCTACTTACTTCTGATATACCCTATATATGAGCAGAACATGAAATGGTTGGTTTTGTTTAAACAGCGTTTCCTGTGTTTCTATACATATACATTAATGATGAATATAACCACAGCTTACAAAAATTAAATTTATTTTTAAAAAGTTCTTCAAATAAATTCTTATTTTACCTATATCAGGATTTGGTACAAGTGCATTGTTTTCGTTTATGTTTATTAATAACTGCCATTATGATATTTCTAAAAAAAAGAAAGTACCTATATATTATTCAAGATTTTGTAATGTAAATTAATTAACAATTTGTTATGTATAAATAATTTATCATGCATAATTTATTTAATTTTGTGTTAAAAACCAGTCATAGTGAAAGGAAGTATATTTCCGAACATCTTTGCATTAAGGTGAGAGGTCGAAGTCAAAATTATAGGTTACAATTTCCATAATGTTTTATAATTCAAGTTTTTTGAGCTGATTTTACTTTTATAGAAACATTTGAATCCGTTTTTATTTTATTACACTCTTCCACCAATATAAATGATAGAAACTCCTCAACGGTCTTGGTTTTATGATTTAACAAATGATAGAAAATAATCGGTTATTCACCCATAAACTTTAAAGGAATTAGCTACATTTACAATTTCACTGACATCTTTCTCTTATACCTATTAATTACAAGTAAAAAATAATGATGTGAAGTTTCAACAATTAAAAAATTAAAAGTCAGAGTAAAAGATATACAGTAACCTTATCCTGACTTAAAATTACCTAACTAATTCCAATTTAATTTTAATGCAATTTTCAAGTTTTAAGCACAATTTTAAAGATATTAAAAATACATATTCAACAAAAAATGAAGCTTAAATTAAGATTCTTTTACATAAACGTTTAGTGATAATGAGCGTACCCAAGTTTAAGTGAAAGTTAGTTAAGGTCAAATTTATTTGTTATTTCCATGTGAATTGTTCATCTAAACAAAACGATTCATGAGACTCGTTGAAGATGACAGTGATTAAGTTCAGTGCCGTTTCATAGAAAAAGTAAGGCGATTTTTAAAAACCTTAATATAATTTCAATAATATAAACCTAGTTGAATTGTACAATGTATCATTACATTCCATTTAAGTTTGAAACTTTTCTAATTAGTTCAGTTTCTAAGCATGATCTAATTAGTAAACGTATGAGGGAATATTGAACAATTGTTGAGACTAATTTTTATTCTATTTAATAATTAAACATTGCTTTTAGCGAGTTCGACTAGCTGCACTGTACGAGTGTGGTGTATATTAGCTGCTTTATATTCATAAAAAGTAGTATAAAAGCTAGGAAAACTACAAAACATTATACTTTTTATGTAAAAGTAAAATTTCTGATGTGCACTGCACTGATGTAGTGCAGTAAGTCGAGCTCGCTATTTTTAGACCCGAAAATATTCATACCTTAAAATATATAACATGCCTTTTTTATCTTATAAAAAACTCGGCCGGCAATCCATTTTACATATGCATGCATAGATGGAGGCAACTTTGTTAACAGAAATCTGTACATGCTATGTGTGTTGCCGCCCTAGTGAATCTAATTAGTTCTGAAAGCATGGACTGGAGTCTTCTTAGACAGATTTACATGCACAATTAGCTTTTAAAGTAGATTTTTAGGGATACTGCTTATTTTAAAGAGTTTTGCTGTAGTACGTAATTGATTTTTATGCACCATCTTTATAGTTTACTGTCTTATTGATATAGAATACTTATATTTGAATTGAGTTTTACTAATGGAGTCTATTTTATATTGAACATTATTCTAACATTAATAGATTGTGAACTAAATGATAACCGGTGCGTGATCGATATATTCTGACATGCACTTGACACAATTAGAAACTGACTGTGTTTCTCCTTTGGATATGTTTAACATTCTATCGCGAAATCAAAGGCCAACCTCCCTAATATTTATTAGTCACAAACCATTTTCTTGCAAAATTTAAATAACAATAATAGGAGCGCTTCAATTTCCAGCAACTTTGGATGTAAAAACGGAACCAATCCAAATTTGGAGAGGTCAAGTTTTATAGACGTTACTACTAGATTGTATCATTAAAGTGTTACTTATTTTGATTAACCCACGTTGAAATATATTAATTAACTTAGGAAACAATTATCGCATGTCTTCTGTAGTCCATTGTTTACAGCTCTGAATAAATACCAAAAATCAAATATGAAGTTACACCCTACTGAAATAAGAAATAATTATTAATTAGTAGAGAACAAGCATTTGAAAAACTAAAGATCTAAGACGTTGTCAAAGGTTTTAAATTAATTCAATAACTGAATAAGGAATAGCTGAACTGATAAGCTCAAACAAACCAACGTTTTGAAGAAAATATAAAACTATGTTATCAATCACAATAAATGTTCCGTTTGTTTGATTTTATTGGTTCAGGCATTTCTTGTTCTGTTACCGAGTTTAATGCCTTTGACGACGTTTTAAATTTATAGTACTTTGCAACGCCTTGCTCTCTACTAATTAATAATAATTTTTTATTTATCATAAGTGTTTAAATTCATATTTAGGTGTTGCTATCACATAAGAATTGATTTGAAAAAAGCCTTCTCACAATTTACTTACACATTTATTTTAGGTTAATTTTGTTGCTTCTACTAGTCTACGCCCTTTCATCGAAAAGTTTCGAACTGTTACATTGATTAACACCATTTTGTAAACAGAAGGGCTACATAGTGTTTTATGCTCGTCGTCCTAGCTATCGCTCGGAGAGTACGTATGACAACTTGATTGACAATAAATTGTTTATTAATGTTGATCTTGGGGAAAAAGCAATTTTTTGTTCTGATTAAGATTTATTTGCACGAAAGTGTAATATTATTAAAAAAGTATCGTATGAACCTAAGGAGAGATGGACATACATAACTATCTGGTGCAGAGCAACCCTTGCAAATTTCTTTTGCAGATTGTAAACACTAAACTTTTTTTGAATTTCTCACGTACATAGCTTTCCGTATCAATTTTACTAGGTACGCGTTTATCGCACGCCAAAACATCGTTACGATATCTACAACGCAATAGCGGCCATACAAAGGTTTGCCTTACTAGCAAAGTGAAGTCAGGAAGTGTGTGGATGAAAATATTGCGTTGTAACACCGCATTGAATAAGACAAAATTGAAAATTTGAGCTCCACCCTGTTCCGGGCCTAGTTGTCCAGGAATGTGATGTATCCTGTGGGTAAGGTGGCAAAGAAACTTATCTGAGCAGAACGGGAGTTCTTCGGGGAGAGGTGCAGCTTGTGATACTAGATAAATTAATACCAACAGTGACGATGTAATTGACACAACTCAGTAAATTATTTGACAAGAGGTGGTCCTTTTGACACCCTTGCATATAAGTGATTCGTTATTTTTGTTGCTATGGCACTTACAAATCAAAAATCATTATAAGAATGAATACTGTTGAATTAAGCTTTAAGAGTTACAATAACATTGTATAAGCAAATTAAATTGAATTGAAACTGAATTAAATCTTTTTATATTAATAGCAAGAAATATTAGGGTTTTCCCTCGCACATAACATGAACAACTTGTTGGCTTAGTTCATAACAGTAAATGCAATAAAACAAATAAAATAATACATTTATGCAATGAATAAATGACATTTAATAAGTACAGATAGGATATACTATAAAATAATAATTGCTTAGCATTAGTTTAGGACACTAACGGTTAGACACAGAAATGATTTAACACTCAAACATGCGTAATTAATTCAGACGGGAGACCTGCTTGTTAAATCCTAACCATAAATGCTAATAACTTTACTTACATTTAATCCGCAATTTGAGCTCAAAGAAATAACTACAAACATTTTAACCACATATTATTTACGTCTCATACATTTACAAAAAAGGATAAAAAAAATTAAAAAGCTTAGAAGTGATTGAAGTCGAATGTAGTCGAGCACCGTGTATTGATGATTGATTATTTCAAATATCCGATACGTTTATTACCGTTTAAAATAAAAAAAAATATTTTCTTCCATACAATTTCTAATGGTCTTTAAAATAGAAATAAGGTTAGATACAATTTTTAATATGTCTACATTTGTATTATTGAATTTAAAAGCTTTCTTAACACTTTAAAGACGATTGTGACTTTTTCGTTACATTTCAAATAAATTGTTGTTATGAGCTAAATTGAATGTAAATTTAATTTTTTTTTGCCAAAAGATTAAAAATAACTTAGGCTTTAAAGGGATAACTTTCAATTTTACAAAACCGCTTTAAGATGGCGTTAAAGTTTTTGATAAGAAATACCTTCATATTATTAATATTTGCACTAGCTTGGTTTGTGTATAATTTAAATTTTGTCAAAATAGTTAAAAATCTAAACGATAATATTAAAACTTTGCGTAATTTATATTTATACAAATTAACGTAAATAAAACTTATGCCAAGTTAAGATATTTATCAAATAAGTGTATAATTAGTGAGTAAATAATTACAATTAATAAGCAATAGTGTTATACTAAACTTAGATGGTTTAAAGAAATACGTTCAGATATTTTTATTGAAACATCTGGCGAGCTTGGTTTGAAAAAGTACTCTAATAGTGAAGGTAACATGATATTTTGTCAACAAACCAGTCATATTTATATTTTAAATATGTTTCATGGTAAAGGATTGTTACAAATCTGTATCCATGATAGATTTTTACGCGAAAATCTATGAAAATTTTTTTACGTTAAATTAAAAATTGCTACAGATTTATGTTCACAAAGTGTTTCAGAAGTAATAAATAAATAAAAAAAAGTTTTAAATACTAAATAGAAAATAAGCGTAAGTGATAAAATGCAGTCGGCTCCCTTCAGTAACATATGCAATTCATTTTTAATTAGCATTAGCACATATATCAAAAAGGCTAATTTACTGTATGTAAAGCTAAAATGATACACAAACATATACATAAATACCTACATATTGAAATAATTATAATATAACCCAATTACATATAAATTAAAATCAAGAATTTAGATTAAGTGGTTATAGCAAACATAAACTTACAATCTAAGGTAATAAACAAATTCAATACTTAATGTTTTAGATTCTAATAGTGATTATAATAATTTACTTACAGGTATATATACATTACCATAGCTAATTGTGATTAGATGTGTGGTCCATTTGAATTTAACGAATGCTTATTCTCAGCCATAAAGCTGCATTTTAAAGTTCAAGCGAAAAGTTACAGAATGCAAAAATTCAAGCTCACAAAACAGTAAGTAAAAGAAAAGTTAATGATAAGATGAAAATACAATAAACGTACAACATTAATCTTTAGATATAAACATTTTAAAATCTTTTTCACATCGAATAATGGGTTTTGTTTTATCACTTTGTTGGATAAAAATTATTCTACTTCTTGTCCAAGTGTTTCGATTAGAACCAAGTTTGCGATGTATTTCCTTGAGATAATACAATCTTTTGTGCGTCATATCTTCATTTACAACATATCCAGAGCCTTTAAGTTTAGCTTTATTAACCAGAATTTGTTCTTTTATTTTGTTATTGATAAATTTTATAATAATTATAACAATTTATAATAAATTTATAATAAAAAGACCTAGTTCTATTTCTCATTTCAATGCCTGTTCGATGGATACGTTCTATACTGGTTTTGGAAATAATTATATTCATTTTATAGTTAAATATTTGTAAGACTTTTTCTTCCAAATTTTCTTGATCATTTTCGTTAACACCAAAAACACGTACATTATTACGCCTAGATATACTATTGTAAGGCATCTAAATTTTTAGCCAGTAATTGTTTATCTTTTTCTAACGTAATAAACTTATTTCCAAATTGACGACATACATTTTCAAGAATGTTATCACTAACACGTTTTATCATCTTCTCAATAAAATCACCATTTTCCAAATAATCTTTAATTGCATTTGAAATATACAAATTTATTTCAGCTATCTGATCCCTTTTTATAGGTGGCATTTTTAATATACAACTATATATATATATATATATATATATATATATATATATATATATATATATA
>JAHWXV010083467.1:0-13725 GCA_024586415.1 Phrixothrix hirtus
ATCAATTTACAAAAAAGGTTATAGCATATTTATATAGCACATTTATATGAACAACCAACGCAGGGCATTAAATTAAATATAATTGTAAATAATAATTGTTTAACAAAAAAAAAACCATAGCAATTTATATGGTGCCACAAACGAGGGACTTTCAAAATATTCAAATTATTAAATTAATAATTGGTTCACGAAAATAGTTATAGAATTTATATGGCACGCCCAAACGTGGGGTCTGCAATAGCAATTATAAAAATTTATTTTTCTTTAATAAATTGAATTTTGAAATAAAATTCAAATATCAAAAATAACATAGCAATTTATATGGTGCCACCAACGTGGGGCATTCAAATAATTTTATATTAAAATTAATAATAATCAATTTTCAAATAAAACATAGCAATATGTACTATACTGTATAGTTTCTGTGTTATTTTTCCAATTAGTAATGTCCTTATAACAAAAAAATGCAACCTACTGCTATTAAGAAAAGAGCTTACGATTTATATGAAGTGGTGTAAGGAATATTGTATTAATGGTTAAATATAATTAAAAGCAGAGTAAGAAATTTTAACTAACCCTGTCAACACAAAAAAGTAAACAAAGAAAGATAAGAAAATTATTTATCAAATTTATTTGTGACGAGTTCGTGTCATTGTGATAAAGTACAACTTTAATTTAAGTAGCTGTAATAAGTAAAGAAAATAAACTCTGAAAAAAAGGCAAATTCGCTTAGTGATATTCAATAAAAGATACAAGGTGTCCGGGAAATTTTCCTTATTTTCAACGGGCAAAACTCTGTTAATAAAAGTCGTGTATACATGAAATAATTTTATTTATATTTACAAAGAAGGGAAAATCATTTATGGACAATAACAATATCCAGGTGTGCCCCTTTGCGCCGATGAACCCTTCAAGACAATAACGAAAATGCACCATAACTCATCGACATAGATCACGGTGCGAAGGGGTACACCTGGATAACGTTATTTTCCAAAAATAATTTTCTCTTCTTTGTAAATATAAATAAAATTATTTCAAATATACACGACTTTTATTAACAGAGTTTGCGCGTTGAAAATAAGGAAAATATTCCCGGACACCCTGTGTTACTATTAATGTGCAATTAATGATTATAACATGTTTTTTTGCAATTATGCCAAAAAGTGACGTTAGGGTAGTCATTTGGGGGCCATGCTATAATAATTGGGATTTTCGCATTCTAGTAGCCATATCGCGTTGTAACCACACCATTCAAAAGAGTGCATCTTATTAAGGTAATGTGAAAACAAGTTTATCAAAGGCTTTAGTCAGTCCTGTGTAAGCACCGAGTTATTGTCACTATGTTAGTATTTTTAGTTAACGTGTTGGACTTGATAAGCGAGATTTTAGAGCGATGACTTACTACGATTATAAAAACAGTTTAAAATAAGGTACGTCAGTAAGTTTACCGTAATTGTAGCTTATGAGGAAAAAAAATAATGCAGATACCAAAAGGAGAATGGTCTGAAACTTTTCATAAGTGGTTTATCCGCATGAACAAGGGGGTTACTTCAAAAATTGAAATAAAAACTAAGTTTAACAAGCTACTAGTTTCCGAGTATCCCGATAATTATAGCATGACCCTCGTAATACAGTAGCATAATTTAAATTAGGTATATACATTTAAAGTTATTAAAATTAATATTGTTAAATAGTATAAGTAGTACAATATTAAGTCAAAAAAATAAAGATCAAACGAGGCTAGTTTAAAAATAATCATAGCAATTTGAACTACAAAAAGATAAGTAATAAAATCATGGTGCTCCAGAGTACATACATAAACTTGTATAAAAAATACCACGAGTAAGGTAAAATATTAGGAAGTAGATTTAAGAAACCAAATTCTATCAAAGTGGTGTTTTATTTCAAAGGAAGGGTTTCTTACCTTCCCAGTGGACACGAAATACGTGCTTCCAACAAACTCTATCAGAAAATTACGTAAACTCCATTTCGATGGATATTATTAGAATTTATCAAATCTTATGGTTAATTACAAGCCCCCGAATTTGATAAATAGCACGTTCATGAAAATTTGTAGTACAAAAAATAACGACATCCTGTATTTAAACAGGATTTGTCAAATTTGAATTACTTTTCAGGTAAGTCTTTTTACAACCAATTCGTGTTAATAAAAAACCCATGTAAATGCGAGTGAGGAATCCGAAGCTTGATAGATTTGAATCAATTAATGCAACTTAGCTGAGTTTCAAATTCTACTGCTAGCAAAACCAATCAACGGGAATAATTGAAGCTGAAACTCCAGTCCTAATGATTATAAACCTTGTAATAAAGAAACAAACGTTTAAAATCCAAAGGCCAACCTAATTACAAGTAATAGAAGTAAGGTCAGTAACTTGACTATTCATACGAATATATTCAGTCAAGCAAGGTAATCCATTAAAAACTAATTGTATACCAATTATCTCACCAGTTTAATTAAATAAATCATTTTTTGAAAGTAATAGTACAAAACAAATGTAAATATTTTCGTGCCTTCGTTAAACCGTGTCGTTGACACTTTTAAGGTAAATGGCCTTTTCAAACAAATACACCGTTTGTTCAAATAAAGATTAAAAGTTCAAATTCTTTTAATAATTATTATAATTGTGTCAACATCTTTGCTGTTGGATTTGCATTAATTTTATTTTAAAATAAACTTTATTTTTAAATTTATATTTTATTTTCAACTTTTGTTTTAATGTACATTATTTTTCAGAGCAAATAAATTACTTTTAAAGATTTTAATTCTGTATTATATATTATATATTATTTATGCTTAAATTAAACAAATAATAGCTATTTAGATATTAATAAACTCAGGCAAGACTAACCAAAACATACTTGAATACGAAATAAATATTAAGATTCATCCTAAGGCAAGGCAAAAATTAGTCAAATAAATTAAATACCGCTCGACTATACCAACTAACGAAAATAAAGTTAATCTAAGAATTAACGACAGTGGATGGATAACACCTATATCTACTGATAAGTATTGGACAACTATAGAACTTACGACCTCAGCAAACAATAGTACACTCATCCTTTGCATTCACTGGCATTAATTATCATTTAAAATCAGCGAAAATAATTAAGTTGCTACACTTTCCTGCACGGTATACCGTGGTCCATCAATTAATGATTTATAACTCAATATACTGCTTGATAGTTAATAAAAAAAATTTAAAAATTAAACTACTTTTCAGAAAACCGTTACAAAGGATAAATAGTGAAATCTATCTTACAGATTTCTTCCTTCGCGGTGCCCTATCCTAAGTTGTCCAACGCGGCGAAATTTTCCCCACACAACTAGTGGGTAAGCATTGGTGTTCTTTATATCCCAGAACCATAAATTTCTCTGGACGAATGAATACGAAGAAAATATGTTACGTAATAGCAAATCCTACATCCTATGCGACGTTTAACTGTATTCTTAATCAATAAAAATCGCGACTAACTCAAAAATGTTACACACCGCCTACGTTTGGCCGTTATACTCATATCTCCATCGATTACTATTTCGAATCCGGTGTAAAATTAAACTCGCATGACTCCGCGTCAATGATAAATTTGCTTAAAAACCGATCTCCTTCATTATTGTACCTCGTGAGAGCAATCAAAGCACTGGTTAAACGCTTTTATTTGTGTAACCAGGTCAGCATTTTTAGGACCCAGCATGAGCACAATTTCCGATACCTTAAACGATTACAACGAGCTGGAACGCTTTTTGCGCCCCAGAGGTTGTTGAAGATGTTAATTTTCATGAATTAGATAGTTGTTCCGGCCACTACAGTGCAAATAGGGGGGGATCCTACGCCTATGCTGAAATTAATTTGGCAAAAATTCAGGAGTGATTTGCCAACGTCAAAAATCGGGAAAATAGTTGTGATTAGGGCGCCACTTTGTTTTAAAAATTTGCAAAAGGTCAGTTGTTTTAGAACGGGAGAAAAAAGAACCCTAGCTCGTAACCTATAGATCGAAAGTGTAGCAGTACATACTTACTATCGAATTATTTCATGTACGTCACTGGATTCCTATTTCCGTCAGGTTAAAATCAGACGTTGGTTATTACACTACTGGACTATACATTAAAAAAATAAGAAATATGATACTTAAATATTTAGTATAATGATAAGTGGAAAGATATACAATTATACAATTCACATAAATCTCTTAACGAAAATCAGCAATCAATGACTCTCTAATAATTACATTCGGGGAACCCTCGTTTCTAATGATTATAATTAATTCTAAAATAGGTAATACAAATTAGCTTTAATGGCTTTAATAGTTTAAAAAATTATAACTTGGGGCAAAATTCAGTCTTTTATCTATAACGTTAACTCAATCGTCTTTTCTTTGTACGTGATCGAACTTAAGGTTCCAGAGAAATTTAATTAAAACAAATGGAGAGCTTTGTCATGTCACTATTCGATCATAAGTTTATATTGAAATCATCACTCACAGATGCAGCGAGCACGGAACGGTACCAATGCCTTAGGTTCCAGATGGTATCGTACTCGTAGTGTACGTCACCAACACGTCCCTACCCTTGTAGGAAACAGGTGAAGGATGAAGTTGACCCCAGTAAAATCCTCCAGAAGTCGTTAAATAATGAATTACTCTTAATTCATTATCTTACTAAAACGTTAAATGGGATTGCTCTTCGTCCATTAAGCGTTATTTCGAATCAGGACGCGGACCTACCTTAAGTTTACTTGCACTCGCGAAGAAAACGGGAGAGGTCGGTTCTCTTATCGTGTCTAGTTCTGGACTGTCTTTTTAAATCTTGCTTTTTGATGATGGAAGGGAAAGCGGGGAGAAGTGACATTCGTTACTTATTCAAGGTTAGCCCGTCTACGAATTTGCTGATGACTAAAATATATCGCGCTTTATTACATTTTGTTTGAATTGAAATTATTCTTGCACAAGGAGAGATTTAAATAATTATTTTAGCTAGAAATACTTTTTAATTAAGAATATCTGATTTTAACTTAATGTTTTCTCATTATTGCCAGCGTGTATTCAAATAAGCGCATAGTTCTAATAATATGTACTGATATACCAGGTGTCTCTAAACAATTTATCTTGTACTACCCTAAAATATTAAGACGTGCTTACACGATCTGTCACAATTTTATACAGAAAACTTCTAGAAACTTGAGCAAGTTCATTAAATAGCGAAGAAATCGTAAACTGTCTATTCTCGAGAAATTTTTCGTCAACTTTCTTTGCCGAGTCATCATTAATGGCAGACGAAAGCCCACCACTTTTCTCATTGTGCACGTTAGTACTGCCTTCATTAAATCATTTTACCTATTTTTTCACCATGCCATCGCTCCTAGCATTGCCTGCGTACACTTCATTAATTTGTCGATGAATTTTGATCGCTTTCACGGTTTTTCCATTTAAGAAACGAATTACAGCTCATATTTCACAATCCTCTAGATTTTCAATTGTTTTAGATATTTTAAACACGCGCAGAAGAATATAAATAAAGACTACTGCTTGCCTAATAATTTATGTAACAAGCCAGCCAATAGATGCAGGAAGTCAGTTCGCATGTACGGAATGGCAACCACTGTAGCGGCCATATATTAAAATCATAGTTATTCAAAGAGCTCGCTTTGTACATTTTTTTTATCTAAGGTGTTTTATTATTACATGAGTCGCATTTCAGTGATTAAATTTTCAGTGTTTGGCTAATACAATTACCCCGGAATAAATTGAATAACTTGTTATAATTTATGTATCTAAAACTATTTAGGTAACTTGGTATAATGGTATTTAAGCATATAACAAGCTTGTATTAAAATATTTAGTGAAATTCACTTAACGTTTTTGTTTTCAATGAGATCCCGATTAAGTTTTAGTTCAAGTTTTGAGTTTCTGTTACTATAGCAACTACGATTATAAATTGAGACAAAATGTATCCGAAACTCAAAGACAACGTATAGGAAATCAGTTAATTAAAGGTACGATATCATCTAGGATAGCCAAATCGAATTATGCAAACTTCCTACACATTTCCATTACCGGAATGTATGTAATACATGTAACGACGGAGTAGAGTTACTCGTTGAAGGAGCTACTGAATATGAGGCTCAACTCATACACATACCACATAAAACGTTATCAAATCAAATCGCGTCCTGAATTGTTATCAGGAAATCCAAATCTAATTTTAAAATTACAAAGTTTGCTATACAGATACATATTTTTAACATAATTATGACAGATGACTTTATTATATGAAATAATTTGAAGTTCTACAAATAAATTTCTAGAATCTTAGAGCTGTAAGTCTGTTTTCATATTAAAAGAGAAACTTATTTAAAATTTTAGTCTTGCATTATATCCATATTGCTTAGAGTAGTAGTAAACGAACTCAACAGCAACTTCACAGAATGTATGAATGAAAAATCGATAATGTTGAATTTGCAAATCTACGTGTACTTCACATAGCATTGTTTGAAATATTTTATATAGAATTTTATGTTTGTATATTTAAAACATTTTTATGCAATAAAGTGTATATATTTTAATCAATGTAATTTTTAAAAATAACTAAACGGAGCATTACCGCTCGCACAGTTTATAACACAAATGTAAGTATATAATCGAGATGCAGCATCGTTTGTAGTAGGTAGTCCGAGGTTTCCCAGGGAAGGTATGGGTAGAACCTGATATAATCTTAACTCGCCCTCCGTATAAATCGGATAACATCTTGAAATATATTCGCACAATTAATAAATTATATGAGTCAATCATGACTCGCAATTACTGTGGAAACGACTATGGCTACCTTTTTTGTTGTTGGAAAATTTTAATATTATAATTTTATAATACGAATTGAAGTGAATATAATTTTATAACCTTTATGAAGTTTATTTATAAGTGAAAACCAGCAAAAATATGCATATTTATTGTCCATATGACCATATATTTTATGACTTAGACCGAAGTATGGTTAAATGGTAGACAATTTGAATTAAAATAATTCAATCAAAAATGTATTTATTTAGGATTAATAATATTAGTTGGAAGTTCTTATTTACAATACAATTCAATATTTACCAATAACAAGAACAAAGTAAATTTAAGAAACTGGTACACACATTTTAATATAATATGAATCAGTTCATTGAAATATATTTTATATTTATACAGAGTGTAAAGAAAATAGTGTACTACGTTCTTGTAACACATGGTAGGAAATCTAAACAAGAGCAGAAATGATAGTATAACCTATTTAGCTAACCCCAATATTTAGCGAGATATTGCAAATTAAAGTTACTGTATTTTGGAAACTTTGAATTGAAATTATTTCGATCGTCCTGCAACTAGAGAAGGTTTGTTGTTCTGTTTACAGTCATAAATTATAAAGATTATTAAGGATTTAAACGGCACCCCGCCGTTCGTAACTGCGAAAACCGGATACTGCGACGTATAATCTTTACCATTAGAACAACAACTTTAGTAACATTTACCTTCGTATAAAATGAAAATTATACACACCGTATCATTTAAATTTTATCGTAATTCAAATGCAAATTTTAATATGTGGTACAACACTTTTAATGTTATAATAATTTGCCCTTTATTTTAGTTTAAAAAAAAACAACATTATTTGTAAACAACCTAAATTTCAATACACCAGAATTCTAGTCATGTACAATAAATCACTTGCTATCTTAAATTTCCGACAGTACTGGGACTACATTTAAATAAAAGCATTTACATAATAGGTACAATTTATGTCACCAAAGAGTGTAGTACAAAATATTAAGTTTTCGGTGTTATTGGACTGTTTATTACATCTAAGGAGAAATGCGCTTTACGATCAACACTTTAATGTTGTTACGTACTACTGGTGGAAAATCCTTCTGCTTGATTACTGCAAACTATTTCTATGTCACGAAATGAATAGATACGTCCTTTTTTCAATGTGCGTCTATAATATTTTCGACCGTCTGTTAAGTTATAAATTGCTAACATTGTATTTATTTAGGTATTTCAATAACGGTTGTTGACCTGTTTATGAATGACAAGTTTACGAGTTGTCTGATATCCTGGTTAGTAAAATACAATTTAATGTATTACATGTTATTCAATTATAACTTAACCATTAACTTTGTAGAAAAATTGTATTAAATGTTTTATTGTGTATAATAAGAACTACATCCTGGACAACTTCCATATAAAAATATTCATTAATTGTTGAATGATGTCGCAAATTTTTGGCTAATCTTTTTAGGAAAACCATTAGGTTTTGGACTATTATTGTGTAAGACTTATTTGTTTTTATTTGTCTTCCATTACCTGTTACAAGAAAGTACAATATTTTCTTTACACCTTGTATATCAATATTATTGTCATACTGTTACATACAGTTACTCACCTTAGAGGTTTTATTAGATAAACAAAATCGAAACGTTTATGAAATTACAATTTATTAATATTGTTTATACAACGATATTATAAAAGATAAAAAATAATTCAAATAAAACGTACTGAATGTGCAAAACTGATAGCACTGTTAATTACCTGATTTGGCAGTGTGAGCAATTAAAATAAATTACTGTATTGCGTTGTAAAATTACGCAATTTTTAGGTTTTAGAATTCTAGGTGACCAAACTAGTTCCAGACTTTATTATTGATAATAAGCCTGAGGGTTAAACTCCTTATATTCAGACAATGAATTTACTGTATCTAAAAATATTACCTGGAAGTAATCTCTTCAATATTTACTTTTTTAAATTTGTGGGTCACACCAAAAATTTTATTTACGGCATATGTATGATTATATACCTGATAAGTAACAAAACATAATGAGTTAAATACATTTATTAAATTTCAATTTTAAAATAAATATATAAAAATTGCGATTAAAATTTTTACAAATTTACTACAGATACAGTTTTGTAAAAAATACAATGACCTGTTAGGATAGATCCTTTTAATCTTTTTGCCCAAAAATATGCCATTGTATGACTCTTGCTAAAGGGATCTAAACTGCAGGTATAAAAATTTAGTTAAATTTAAATTTTACAATATATTTACGATAAATCAAAATGATGTTAAAATTAGTTAAAACTTATTTTAAAAAAATTATTAGTTTTTAAACCTTCAAGATTTTCACCTACGCAGTAAGATTTGATTTTTATCTTTTCATTCGATTAGCCGATAATATATCTTGTTTTTGTTTATTTCCTTTAAAACAGAATTGGATTTACGATTTGATTTTCATGCTAATTAATGCTTTCGTAACAATTTAATTTTGCTGCCAGTTTTCAATCAGAGGTATTCTATTTTTCAAATACTTAGATAAGTTTTCGAGCAAAGTATTTTTTGAAATTTACATATTAACCATCAAAATGATCTACTTTTGAAGCTGTCACTGGTTACGTAATTCATCACCACGTGTTCGATATAAGTAAGATGATTTTCCTTGTAACTTTCTGCTTTTATAACTTTTGTAAATTCCCTTTCTGCTGTTGCATTGACCAATTAAATGATCTAAAATTTTAAACTGCTGATTGCGTGCAATGTAGGAAAACCGTTGGATTTCCGTTAGATCTTTGCATCCGTTTCGCAACCTTCTCAAGTTTTACAGCTTAGGTTAGTAAAGTTTATGACACTCGAATTTTCGGAAGATTCCTTGGTTTATGAATTTGCTGCTGAAAGACCTTTCCCGTACTAAATGTACAATTTGAATTTATCCCTTCGATTTTTAGTTTATTTTACATTATGGATTATATATCCAAACCTGTGTTTTTTTTTATAATGAAGCACAATTTAAACTTTGTCAAATATTTATTTTATAGTCTGTGAACTTTGTTTTTAACTTAGAAATACTGTTAGGTAATTTCTACTTAAAGTAACATTTTATAAATTTGAAATGGGTGATAGCTTATTTCAATTTTAATGTGAGAACTGAGTAATTTTTAAATGTTAATTACGAGGGTCTAACAGCACAAAAGCATCGGTCCATATAGAATACCTTAACCGTAATGGGGTTTTACAAATATATTATGTGAATGAGCATAAAAATAACCAATTTGTAATAGTTTCATAGTAGTTTAAGCGGCCTAGTATTATATTCATAAAAATAAAAAACGTCTTGAGCAAAGAAAAATAGTAATTCCTTTATATGAAGAACTATTCAAAAAATAATAGATATACTTGGATATTGTAAAAAAATTAAAATTGAAGGTTCAGTGTTAAATAAACCGCGATCGAGTAGACCAAATCGGTTAACTGCGAGGGATCTCTCGAATTTTGCGACTTGTAACGAACTGAGCGCTCAGGATACTAGTAGAGACATAAAAAACTACTGAAGAACAAGTAAGTATGGAAACTGTACGCCGACCATAAGAAACAAAGGTTATAATGCACAAGTGGCAAGACGAAAATCATTGATAAGTTCAAAAAATTAAAATGCATAGTTGGTGTTTGCTAGAATGCATCTGAATAAGCCTGAAGAGTTTTGGGCTCGAGTGATATTTTTGACTGAATGTAAATTTGAAGTTTTCAATTCATCAAAGAGAAAAATATGCCGAAAACCAGGAACGGAATTAGAAAAAAGGAACTTGCACCTAACAGTGAAAGCTAGGGGAGGCTCATTAATGGAATTGTTTGTCTGCGGATGGGGTTGGACACCTTTCTTTTATTGATTCTATTATGGATTATTTTATTTATTTAAATTTTTGAAGGTTATTTAGAGGTCAGTACTCAGAAACCGAACTTGACAAACAACTTTACCTTTCAACAAGACAAGGATCCAAAGTACTGTGGCCAGATTGTAAAAGCATAGATATTATGTAATACTTCAAAAAGTTTAAACACACCTCATAAGTCTGATTTCAGCCCTATAAAACATTTATGGGCAATATTAAAAAGTTGCTAAAGGCAAAAGGAATTTTAAATAAATAAGACTTAAAAACACATTTAAAACAGGAATGGCAAAAAATAAAGACCGATGTCACTATAAAATTAGTATACTCTATGCCTAGGCGATTTAAGGACTGTCATACACACAAACGGAAATCCAACAAAACATTAAGTTTGCGCATTCAGTACATTTTTATTTAATTATTTATTAATCTTGAATTATGCCAGCCCCGACTGGTGTAATGGTTATCATGTTTGGCTCTGCACCAAAGGGACGTGGGTTGAAACCACATCGAGGTCGGTATATTTTTCAGCGGAGAAAAATTTAAAAAACATGCCTTCTTCTCGGATAATAAAATAAAATCGTAGGCCCAGTGTCAATGTGATGTTTGGCAAGTTAAAAATCCTTACTGGCGGTAGAACTTCTCCAGATTCGGCAAAATTCTAGTAGGCATGGCAAATTGACTATATAACAGTTCTAGTCCAAGAGGGCCAAGGTAAATTCCGCATCCCTCAGCCACTAAAACAAACAAACAAACAATCTTGAATTATTCTTTATTTTTACAAATTGAACTCGCCAAGGCGGGTGGATGCTTTAGTGAGTGATTGTATGTATTTGTTAGTCTAGAAAGCGGACTCAACAACGTATATGATTACGATTATTTTTTTTTATTTTGCAGCTGAGACTTCAAGATGAGGACATTCCCTTGACCCTCTTAGCTTCAACTACTATGGTTATTTGGCCACGCCTACTAGAATTTTGTTGAATCTGGAGGAGTTCCACCGCCCAGCGTGATATTTCACGTGCTAAAGAACACGTTGGCACGGGACCTACGATTTTACTTCCATAGTCGGGTAGAAGGCATGTTTTTAAATTTTTTTCCGCTGTAAAATTTACTGACCTCGATCGAATTTAACTCTCGAGCATAGAGGCAAACATACTAACTACCACACCTATCGACCCCGGCGATTATGATTATTATCGACATTAGTATTAAGTGATTTATACATCGCATATATTAAGATAAAATAAATATAAGAAGTGTCTTTATAGTATGTGTAGTTATCAAATATAACACATACCCTATTATTTACGAGGTTGCTTGTACTTTAACAATTTAGCAATATAAGAATTTAGTTTCAAATTCCTCGCTTATTAATACCTTAAATAAAAGGAACATACATTTACAAAAATTTCAGGAGGCATTTTAAATCTTCCTCTATCCAAAAGTTTTAAATATTATTAAACTTTCTCATTTGAGTCAACATCAATTTTAACATTTTTACTGAAATACTAACGAGTTTTTCTCTATATGTCCTTCTATACACATATACTCAAATATGAATTTCGTTTGATTAACTTTATCCTTTTACATGCTAGAATAACGCATCCTCCAATTTTGACCTTTTATTTTTCCTAAACAATAAGGCAGATTACATTTTGGTAGACTTTAAATTTCATTGCTGATTTTATTCAAAAATTGGCGTTATATGGACGGTTTGCAAGATAAAATTAAAAATTTTAAGATATTCGTAAAAAAATGGAGTAATCTAAAACGGATCTTTTGAATTATTTAAGAGTCATGTAGCAATATTAAACGAGTAACAGATTCATTATTAATTAGAATAATAGTTTTAGAAAAACACTGTTTTCAAAAGATCGTTTAGTTAGAGAGTTACACTCTTCCTTTTATTGTTTAGCTCCAGTTACAACTTGAAATAAAAATATTTTATTCAGAAAAGACAAAATTGTAGAAAAATTTGAGAGCGGCTGAGGGTAGCATTCTAACGTGTCTGCCACTACACTACCGCCTCGAGTAGACGTTCAAAAATTTCTCTTTAAATATGTCACTTTAGAATTATATTAATGAAAGTTGTTAATTTTTAACTACCTTAAAGGCCGCTCGAAAATTTTTTGTACAATTATATTTTTTCCGAATAGAATGTTTTCACTCCAATTTGTCTGTTGTAGCACATTAAAGGTATTTTAAGAACATGTATTAATTTATAAAACACCTTACACTATTCCAGTGACAACCACAAGATGTCTCATAGTTAGAACTATGGATAATTAAAAGTTTAACTTTTATAGGATAAAACCATTATTTATAATACATTTATTAGTTACTTAACCTAGATAATTAGAACTATTCAATTTGTGCTGCCGTCTAGTGAGAAATTCTATTATTAGGTCATTTGCTTAAATGGTTTATATATTGACTGAATTTCATTCAACTAAATCATTGTTGGTGTGCAACCAAGATCACACTTTCCAATTGGTATTGCAATTCCGTCCTCTGTTTACTATTTATTGTATTTATGCAATCTATTAGGTTTGAAACTTATACAGATTCCGAGTGTAGGTTGAGCTCGCAGCAGAGACAGTTGTTTTTGTTGTTAGCTCATTGTCCATTGTAATACTGTAACTTAGGCCCCTTCAGCGCGCTGCGGTGGGTCGGTTGCAGTATCCAGCTCCGTTTATAGGTGAAAGCGTGCAAATTGAATATTTTAATATTTAATTTGTGTACTTAAAACCTATACTTACAAGATGTCAGTCAGCCAGCCAGCCAAGCTCACAGCCCGTGAGAAGAAAGCACTGGAAGACTACTATACCGGCCACATCACTCACGATGTAAAAAATGAGTACTTATCGCTACCGTTGGGGACCATCGAGAACCTCCCGGAAGACATAGCTAGTGTTACGCGCAGCGACCCAGATATGGCCTTGAATTTAACATTCAACCGCTTAAGGCCGTATTATTTCGCACACCTCCCAGAGAGGGTCATTGAAA
>JAHWXV010083524.1:0-15122 GCA_024586415.1 Phrixothrix hirtus
ATTTATATATATATATACTGTGGTACAAATATTGCTAATTCGTTTTTTGCCACTTATGCTATATTTTGCAAATACCTACGCGGAGTTGCACTATGCGTCAACCTTTTAAACGAGGAAAGCTACTGTAACCCAGCACAACATTTTATAGACAAGTATGACCCACAATGTAAAGTTAATTTTTAAAACAACGTTCGAGATTCCAGGTATTGTCCAGTAAATCCCAACCTTTGTATTATACAGGGTGTCTGGAATATAAGGTGCATTACTATAACAGCAAATATATCATTATATTCGCGTTAAAAAAGCTTATAAAGCATCTGTCTAAATTTCACAGTTTTTGAAATATTTTCAATTAAAATTTTCAGCCCGATCCTGTTTGTGTCTTTATCTACTGTGTCGGGCGAGGTAATGACTGGCTGACTATAGATATAATATGTATTTGTTACGGTATTCACTGGTACACATCAGTATATGATCTCTGCATCATTGCTTCCAGACGGAGTCCGAAAGTTGGTAGTTCAAAACTTGCGAAGTATCGAAAATGGTCGAATTCGTAAGTATGATTTTATTGTAAGTAAAAACAGGTGCGAATATCGCAAGTACTCGGCATTTAAGTCTGTATCCAGAAATAAACGTGCGTATTCGTGGAAATAGAGGGCATTTTAAATACTTTCTTTAAGGAAATCCCTTCATTCACACGTATGCTAGTGCATAATGTTTTAAATGCCGTTAAAAATATGCATTGTTTGATTACGAACTCTGGTAAAAGTAATTACTTTTTATCGAAATTCCTATATTACTGTTTCATCTGGACATTTATAGTTCATTTAATGCTTACATATATTATTTCCGTAGCTACGACATAAAACAACGTTTGTTAAGGTAAAATTTCACCATAAATTCTTTTTTGTATAACTAATTTATAGGCAATACAAATTGAAACGCATAATTTAAAAAAAATATTTTCACATTATTACTACATTAACATTACACAGCTGTTTTCATTCATTAATACTAAAACAAACGGATTACTGTACAGTAATATCATATTAAATAAATAAAGTGAAGCTTTCTATATAGTTAATTTAGCACATGATCGAATGTAAATCAATACAGATCCAGATTTGTGATCAATATTTGCATAGCAATTTGTAAAAGATTGTTTTCCAACCAGATTAAAGTTTTACAAATTTGTATTCGCCCAGGGCCCGTATTAATGTATTAAATAATGTCCCTTATTTTCGAGGCCATTGAATATTACTAACAAAAATACTTGACTTACCGTAGAATTAGCTGTAATTATAATTCAAGAATGAAAATCACGCGAACTTATGTAGCAGGTGCATGACGGTAACCATAAGTGTCTGTCAAATGCTTCTACAAAGAACATTTTTAAGAGGTTCATACATTGGACAAGCTACTCGTTATAAAATGATGCCACGATTGACTTTATTTAATAAACAATGATCACACTTGTTCCAAAATCACATTTACCCGAGTTTAACCTATTATTATTTACCGAAACACAAGTTTACAAGCATCGCAAGTTGCAACTTGTTTATTTTATCAGTGACATCTTTTATTGATATTACCTATTTTATAATAACTTTAAGCTTTGTTATTAATACAGTTTTAACATAGGTACTATTAAATTTCGTTAATTGAATTATGTAGAAATTTGCTTGTAGCTAATATATGATTTTGATAAGGACGAAATTGATTTTGATACGTCATATTTTCTATTTCCATAATTTAATTTACTCTCCTGTAATTGTGCAAGAATAATGTCTTTGCAACCTTTTATTACATTCTTTAGTTATAAACGTTAATAGAGTTGTTAAGTGTATTTACTTTGAGTAAGCGTCCAATTCCTTTTTTTCTTAACTTTGCAGCTAATAATTTTTGTTTTAGATAACTTTAACGTTTTGACTTGAAATTTTAATTTCGCTATCGATCCAGTATCAACATTTTGTCATATATCAAAGCCATTCTAGTACAGCACATTGTTACATTCATTTCTTCTCCTAGTAGAAAAATGTTTGCCTGTATTTAACGCTTACATTTGTCATGTTTTTTTTGAACACGCTGTATATAATAGCTGTAGCATTTAATTTTGTTTTCATTTAAATTGAATTTGATTTGCAGACGAAATCGTCATTGTGGTAATTTTATTAAAAGAAAAATCTTTTTATTTATTAACAGCTGCATTTATGAACTAATTTTTTTGTTTTAATTACTGTGGAATAATACAGGTAAAAGTAAATTAATTATTTAGAGGTATTGGTTTGAGATATGCCAGTTATTGTCTTTTCATAAAATTTTAATTTGTTTCGGATTATAATAAATATTAGAATTCTCGGTCGATTGTTTCAATTGTAGCGAAATTATACTTGCCACAGGTGATAACAAGGTGATCGAAGGATTCGGACGGGGAGTGTGAGCGGAGACCTCAAGCTGAAAGGTTGTCCGACGCTGCGAATTTTTGTTAAGAGATTCTTTTTGAATAAATTATAATTTGCGCTGTCGCAGATTTGTAATTAACATTGCGGGGTTGATATTTAGTTCGAGAAAGTGTTTTGATTAAGTTTGTAAATTCCGATGGCTAACATGTGTGGCGAGAAGTACAAAAAATGTCCGCAACGACGGACGCATGTAAAGTTTTCCACGCGATAAGAATTTAACTTTATCCTTCGTTTTTATTAAGTAGCAATGTATTGAATTAACTAATTACTTTTTGACAAGCGCAAGTTTTTCTTCGAAGTTTATTAGCAGCCGCTTGCAAGTTTGTGAAGAAACCTTCTCAGTTTTTTGAATTCAAATTGGAGTAAAATATCAAATTTACGTTTGGGCTGAGTCCTAGTTTTGGCGTTACTCTTATCGACAGCACCAACAGGAGTACCTTCGAAGAACCTTGTCCGAATGAGACCTCGGTCTCGTTGAGTTCCATTATCTCCTGGTAGTTGTTTCTTGGTAATTTTAACTCCAACGAATTTGGAATACACATACAACAAATGGTAGCGAATAGAAGTGGTATTCTTTAGAGATTTTGAGAACTTTTACAGTGTCATATTTTGTAATCAAATTTATAAGTGCTTAATTTTTATTTGTTCACAGCTTTAAAATTTATTGAAGCCGACATATTTCTAAATTTTGCTCTCATTAAAATTTATGCTTACTAAGTGTGTTTTTTTATTGATCTTGTTTCTCTTAATTTTTTGAACATTTACTTGTTTAACATTTCATGTCAACGTTTTCTGTGTCAAGCTTTGACCCATAAATTTAACGGCACAAGGGCTCAAACAGTCAATTACCATAATTACCAACACATTTTGTTTTACCGCAACTAGCAAACATACCAGGGCTTATGAAATAATTTACACCCGGATTACTACACTGTTTTCGGACAAAATAAGTATAACAACGTCTAAACTGCTTATAATAAAATTGTTGGCCTGAAGGCTATCTATTCTTTTATTAATTATAGCATATGCCTTACAGGATAATCATCTAAATCATAAAGTCTCCAGTAACCTATGATTCAAAATTCTATTATTTGTATTTTATTCATATCCATAAAGTTTTGCTCTGAGAATACTTGTTGGTTTCAATCAACCTAAATTATTCCGTGTGTGTTGTGATAAGTAAATTATATGATTGCAACCATAATATTGATATAGAACCCAATAAAGAACATACCACTAGACGTTATGGTACCAAATTTTAAATTTATTTTCCGTCAAAAATTGTATGAGTGGCAGTAATATAATTGCTTTTTCCCTCGGCTTACTTGTGAAGTGTGCTTGAGAATTAACGTTACTCGTAGGATAAAGTGCAATTTACCTTCTTGATTAAATAATTACATGCAAATGTTCTATGCACCATCACAGAAAGACAGTTTGCCAATATGCTAAATAATTCCCGTGCTTGCAGCGCTCGCACAACAATTAACGTTTAGCTTCACAGATACATGGAAAACAACAATTACCGATTGTTGTAATTGTCGTAATTGTTGTTATCAACCTCAAAGGGCTAATTTGGTAAGATATCAAATATTCCAGAAAGAAAATTAAAAAAATATTTAAGAAATTACACAAAGCTCGTGCACTAATAATAATTAAGTAAGGCAGAAATTTAAGTTTAATTTAATATTATTTTCAGGAACATTAATATATTGAATTTAATAGTCTGAATAGAAGACGAAAGTCTAATTAATAATATCCTGGGATGTACAGCGATTTACATGTATGTTTTACAAAACCAGTGAAAGCTTTTGACTTGATCAAATTACAACACGCCCCTAGGATATTATACTAGAGCGCTGCTCTAGTTAGACTAATACATTTAATTAACAAAATGTAGTGCTAAAACGATTAAAGTAACTTTTAGTACTGAAAATACAACTGATCGATCTTATACCCTTTTAATGTTATAAAAATTAAAGTGATAACTGCGTCACAATAAACCTTAAATAAAAAGTAATTCACTCCCATTAATTAACAATTGTGGATATATCAAAATAGTTTATAATGTAATAGCAATGTTGTTGCATTAGAATATTAGCAATTTGCATTGATGTATAGCTCGTCGTCTGCTGCACCTGTAATCTAACTTCAGCTGTATAAGTTATAAAATTATAAGGATTTATGCTGTTGCAGATTTACAATTTTAATTTTAAAAATCAGAAATGTTTACAGTTTAACCAGTAATACTGGAAATAAAAGAAAGATAACAAGAAACAACTTACTTTCTTATATTTCCCTAAAAATATTTCTTGTTATACAAAACAAAAATAATAATTTAGTTTTATTATACAACAAACCAATCTATCCTATTTTCAAACAAATATAGTTCAAAAAAGTTCAAATTTAAAAGCTACAAAGCACTGCTTATAGATTTAAAAGTTTATAACTACGTAACCGGAGTGCCAATTTTATCTTGTCCCTGATAGTAATAAGCAACAAACATTGTTTTTACAGCTAATTTTACCAGTAATGTAAGATATATCCACAGCTAGCATGTTTCTAAATTAATAGGATATTACATTAGTATTCGAATTAGTTTCGAAATCAAAATGTGTGCTACCTTAATAAAGATGTTAAACTCCTCATAATTATAAATAATCAATCATGAAAAATTTTACATAGGTCTCTTGAAAATAAGATTTTAAATGGATATTATTATGATTCCTAAATAATTTAGTTTACAGAAAATAAGTTCCTAGCTAAGATATAAGTTATGTAGATATAATTATAGTCGCAAACATTCAATTAACAAACATAATTGCGTCAGTGGCAATAACTAGAACAAAATCCTAAAATGTGTCACGAACAACCATCAGATTTGGTAGTGTAATATATTTTAGGTGAAGTGAAATGCTGTAACCCTCTTAAAATAGAAATATGCATATTTTATACTCAATTTTTACCCAATAAAAGCAACGCTTTAAATCGAAACTCTATATTTCTTTCAAAAACGTTGTTGCCGGCTTGCTCTGCAAAAGAACTATCAGGTAGTGGGAATTAGTATGTAACAAGGGCTGTAGATTATACCCAATGGTGCCAGTTTTAACTTAATGAAACGGATGTTGAAAATAAAAAATCAAAGTTTGTGGATACAATGTACACTCCTTGTTTCGGCCAGGTAAATACTTATTGAGATCAACGTTCTGTAACAATTGGTACAATTTAATATCTCTGAACAACGTTCCAAATCACTGGATAAGTTATTGAACAAATCAATTTGAACATGTAATTTAAATAGGTTTAGATACCAATTCCGTTGAGCATTAGGCTAAATGGTCCGGAAATATCGATCATCAGTTGTCGTTTTTTCTAGGCACCTGTCATATAACGATATAATCATACGATTATCTTCAATCTAAACAGAATTAATATTATTTCAATGCTCACATGAATTATGACAAACTTCTCTTCTAGAATAAAATTTAATTAAATTATCACTGTCTCGTAGGTGCAGATATATTCCAATAAAAGCATTAAATCCATTTAGGAGCGAATCGTAACAAATTCAATTTAAATTCAATGAATTCTTAAGTTATACGATAATATTTAAATTATAACTCAATAAAATAACTGTAATACTTTAAATAAATAGACAACAAGGTTGTTTAATTACACAACGTTATAAAAAAATTTAGTTCTAAATCCCTGGTTTAACGAAATTTTGTACTGAAATAAGAATGTAATATCAATTAAAATCCCAAGTATAATAATGTAAACATAGTTGCTGCCATAATTCTACAATGCAAAATGTAATAAGATGACCACTACTCTGGGAGTTGATATTCTCAGTTCAGGTAATAAATGAGTTTATCCGGAATCAAATGGTTATGCGCAAACTCAACAATAGATAGAAATTTTCCTGTAAACGCTACACCATGTCGGGCTTATTTCAAGCCAAAAAGCAATATAATAAGTAAAAGCATTCACCTACATAAAATTTTAATCCAACTACTTGTCGGTTCTTCCGGCATAAACACAACTATCACATAAGTCAAGATCATACGCCAATTCTTACCCCTACTCCCTCACCTGGTCATGCTTGACACTGGAAACAGTCACATCACAACCCTAATTAATTGAAATCATTTTATAACAAGCAAAAAAGAGAACAATTTTAATGCATTATTCTCTTGATTCTATATTCAATAAACATTAGTTATTAAATTTAAAATCTACCGCCAACAACAAAATATAACGATGTGACTTCTTCAAACGTAGTGAATGAGATGGAGAGCAAGGAGTATGGGTGCGGCTCACTTTCGCTATTTACTACAATTTAAAAATTCATTTCTGATACACAAAAAGTATTAAATATGGTTTAAGTAAATGAAATTTTGATATAAAACTTACAACTTGAATGTAAATATTAGCAGTATCGAAATTAATTTCCAATATAACGTGGTTTATAAGAGAATATTCGGCAACCAAAGTTGCATCAAAATCATTGAGTTATAGTTTGTAAGACAAAATAAATTTTGAATTAGTAGGTAACCAAGTGTTACAACGCGGAATAGTTTTAAAATTAGTAAATTTCCTTCGACCAAGTAAAATTACAATTTAGCTGCTATGAATACAAGTAAAGCCTATATATGCAATATAACAGAAGAAAACAGTGTCTTTGGTAACCAATTAATGAATAGTCATTCGCTGATGATTCCGCGAACCACCACAAAGCTGCAATTGCCCACAGGAAGAGAAATTAACACCATTTATTAGCTATTTACAAACTTATTTAATACTAGCTACAAGTAAATTAACATAAGAAGATCGATTAGTACGAGCTAATAATTATCCAGAAGCAGTTGCTTTGTACTTATTACAAATAACTTAATTTATCAATAAGTTTGGTAAACCTCGAATATTTCTACGAGTAGATCAAAATACGTAAGTGAACAAAAGTATATTTTAATCGCATTAAAGCGGAACCTCGCCCTTTTCGAAATATTTCTCAATGCAGAAATATTCCATTGACAATTTTTAGAATTATAAAGACGGATTTGTTTACAATTGCAAACGAACATACAAACAAATGCTTGTATATTCATTGTCTATAATTTCAGGCAAATAATGCAACAACATTTATTGTATTTTCCACCGTAAATTATCATTTATTAGAATAGGAATTATTTAGCACTAGAATAAATAACATTTTCTTAACTCGTAGCCCACAGAAATAATAAATATTTTAAAGGTACAGGTAGATTACCTCATTGAAAAGGGTTGACAGGTACAGTTGAATAAATGTAAAGAAATTGCATTAAACAGTATTGGCTGTTCTCATTTACCCCGAGACATAAATTAATTCAATTTAGGCCAGATTACCGCTTATCATAAATAAATATAAATTAATTAGGGCAGAGAGACAACAGCGAGCTAAGGCATAGAAATAAAATGGGAACTGTACAAAACACCGTCATTACTTTGAAGAAATTAAAGATTTAACAACCGATAAGGTAGCCATATCGTCAAAGTGTTTACTATTTTTTTTTTTATTAAATTTATTGGTTTTCGTATTTTGGAACGCAAAATGCCATTATAATTACTGAAGCGTCGTATCTTGTTTGGAAACGTATTGGAAACGTAACTTTGAATGCGCTACAAGACGGTAGGTTTAAAATTCATTATATGCAGTATATCAAATACTTCTCGGAGAAATATTTTGCCACGCCAACGGGTAAGAAATGTGAAACAAAAGCTATAAAAATTAAATCTCCATGCTTTAATTCTCACTCATGTAACTAGTCGTTTTGGTATTGTGCACTTTAGTAGTGCTAAATTCACAATTTGATTTTACTATTACAGAAGATATAAGTTTTTAATACGCGCAGCCAAAATATTCGCAATTAATCTTCAATCGAAATCCGCCAGTATCCTTCAAAATTTGCAAAAAGCATGCAGGAACGGTACTACAAATAAAATGCTTAAGAAGAGAATAGAAGCTTCAAGAAATGATGGTTGCAATCATCTAATGCAGATACAAATGTGGCTGCTATCAAATAAATTATCGAAGAAGAAAAGGAACATATAATTTTAAAAAATATCTTTTCAAATTATTTTCCTATACACTTTTATACCTTTTTAGGTGCGACTTAACCAATTAATTTAACATTCTTTCTACCCAGAAGTGGGCACATCCAAAATTCTATTCTTGAACGCTTCAATTGCGTCATATGGCGTTGAAAATCATTGACCACGCACAAGATGTTTGAGTTTTGGAGATGTGGATAAGTCACTAGGACTTATATCTGGGCGATAAGTAGGATGAAACATTAGTTTCACTTTTTGACTGGTCAAATAGTTTACAGCCTGTCGTGCTATGTTTGAACCTGCACTGTCATGATGCAAAGTGGGATCCGTCGTTCTTTATTCCTTGCTTGGCACTTTATAAAATCATGTGGTAAACAGATGGTTGTATGCCACTCAGAATTTGCAGTTTTACGGCCTTCTAAAGGTCTAATAGCCACATCACCAGTTTTTGATACAAAAGAAGCGATCAATTGTTTGACAACAACTTTAGTTGGCTTTGATTCACTTTGAAATAACCAAACAGACCGCTGTTGTTTTGTTCAGGTTCTTACGTATATATCCATCTTTCATTACCACTCGCAATGTCGTATACCAAATTTGATGTAGCTAAGTTTAACCGTTAAAGTGTTTCCCGGCACCATTTGACACGAGCCTGATTTTGAGTCTCAGCCAAATTATGGGGAACCCATCGTGAACATATTTTTTTCTACCCAAGTGCTCATGTAATATTTGATTTATTTGTTTCATGTCAATGCCTATGGATTACTAAATTTCTCTATAAGTTGCACGATAATGTGAATTTATCATTTCTCGTACGGCATCCATGATTTTGATGTTTTGGATGTCGTTGGTTGAACTTTATTACCGAATTTCAATTCTTGATACCACCAAAATAGTTGTTCTGGATAGTGCCTCGTCACGAAAAGCAGTTTTAAGATCAGCGATACACCCATTTACACTTTTTTCAATTAACAACAAAACAAATTCATTGCTCGAAAATGTGCACGATTTCAATTCACGTTTTTCCGTCTTTTGTTTACTTTAAAATTATTCTGTTATAGAACGGCTCTATATAAAACCCTTCTATCGCAGTCTTTTGACAGTAGACAAGTCAAATTTTCCGAATTTTGTGTGTCAATTGTCCTCCGAACTGCACTTTGGCAACATCTCGAAATTTCAGCAGTATCCCTCGTAACATAATTTGTAAACATAAATGAATAGCATATAAGCTACCTTAGATTAAAAGCTGAAAACCAGGTTGATAAATATTGTAAGTTATAGCAGTGAAAATACAGGATTGCTTTGAAGTAGTGTCAAAAAATTAAACCACAAAATCTTTACGTCCAGGTATTCATAGAGAAATAGAGAACTTATTTGGATCACTTTAACCTCGACGAAATATAATTTTAAAAAATATTATATCATTTTAGCACCTTTTATAATACACTGTACATGATTCCTGTAATACATGTATAAAATAAAACTTAGTTGTAAGGTCATTGTAGTCAAATGTGATAGTTTAAATGCTTTTCAAGCATCCAGTGTAAATCGGTAAAATCTGTTAAAAATAAAAACTTTCGTCGTTTGCTAAATTTCGTTAGATTATGTAGAAATATGTATCTCCACAAAATAACATTTTTTGTTGTACTATTAGTAAAACTTTGATTTCTAAACATTTATTACAACGAATAGCCGTTGCGATCTGCGCCAAAAAATTGTTTATTCACAAATTTGTAATAACGAAGTAAAACTAGCCGGAGGCTTACCGCAGCACCGCTAGCAGGCATCACCTCCCTTTAATAATTGTAAATTTGAAAAATCAGGCAGCACTTTGGATATGTTTTGCTACATATGTTTTAGAGCCTTATAGCTGTAGTTTATATCTACAAAATGGGTTTAGTTTGTTTAGAATAATTGTATCACTTTAAACTTATTTTAAAGATGAGTTACTAACAAGTATCATATAGAGTAGTAACATTACATTAAACCTAGAGTTTTTGCATTCATTATTTATTAGCTGTACACCAAAATTGTCATTTTAAGAGTAATCATTATGGTTTCTAAATTTTACTCCTTTCACAATTTTAATGTATAACAAAGCTTCCGAATTATTTTGTCTAATTATTTAATGAACAAAATTGGGTTATAGTCGATGAAGGTCAAGTAGGTGTTAGAAATAAAATGGCGCAGTATAACTTACACCAGCTGTGGTAGTCAAACTTTACTGTAGGCAAGGGAAATAAAAGGACATTACAGTAATGAAATAAATCTTTAAATTCAACTAGGTAGCTTTTATTATAAACGTTCGAAAACATTTGTATTCTTTACCAATAATATCTACTATAATAGGTAAATAAATAAAATAATAAACCCTCCCAGCGTAGTGTGCTCTATCATCATGAACCGCGCCAGCGTACTGTTTTGTCAATAAATATACAGTAAGAATCAAAAGTTCATACCCACCCTAAGGTTCAAATAGGTTTACGCTCTGTAAGCTTATCCATATTAGCATACTTCCCTCTTAAAATAGGCGGAGTTACTAGAATATGTACTGGTATTACAATCACAGGCTACATTTGGTAGAAAGTTATAATTACAGAACGATTGGTAATCAATATTTTCGAAGCTTGTTTATCTGCTAAATGTACAAATTGTGGAGGTTTACGCATTATGACTTATTCATGTGTATTTTTTATTGGCATTTGATTTGCAAAATTTATTCCATTGCTGGTTTCATTCTGTATGGTTAGAATATTATTTTCTTATTAATATTGTAGTGGTAATAGGGGTTTTTTTCTTGTAGGTTGAATATTTTTCCAATTTTACAATATTACATCGTCTGATTACTTATCTGAAATTTTTAGGGGTGTTATACGGAAGTAAAATAACAAAATTCTTATATCTTTGTTACTTTTGAACCCATTTTTACGATAATTGCTGACGATACCTCTTAAATTATTTGAAAATTATTTTACCCCTTTATTGTCTTAAAACTCTATAGATATAGCATTTAAAGATGTTTAAAAATGTGAAGCTTTAAATTTATTAACTAGACTTTCTCTCACTTAAAATTATCCAAAA
Organism: Phrixothrix hirtus; assembly: GCA_024586415.1. Lineage (NCBI taxonomy): Eukaryota > Metazoa > Arthropoda > Insecta > Coleoptera > Phengodidae > Phrixothrix > Phrixothrix hirtus. The sequence goes on from JAHWXV010083524.1 coordinate 11,631, forward strand.
CGAATCGAAGCCGAAACCATAAATCATTTGAAATATTTGTTTAGGATTTACTAGTCTAGGAATGTATGAATAAAACTTTTTACCGTTTTACTATGTCAGAGACTTGTAAAATAAAATTCTTTCTTCTATCGACGTGAAATAAAAAGCACGTTATGTATTACAGGGTGACCACAATTTGATGTTTTATAGGGAGAATCTAAAACTAAGCTATTAACAACAGATCGAATTTTTAAAATTTTGAAAAATTTCGATATTTCTGTTATTTAGGAAGTTGGACAAAACTATTTACACATTTTGAAACCTACAACATAAAGTAAATATGTTGTTTATCCGGCCAAATGCAGTTGGATAATGAATACTAAATTTAGCTCTAGAAAATGTAGGTGGAACAAACACGCCTTCAAATGTTTGCGATGCTTCGAGTGGTCGTTGCAGTCCAAGCAAATTTTCTGTCTAAATGTGCATGGACTTTTGGTGCTTAACTGAACTTTCCTCTTAATAATATGCAAACAGCTTATATAAATTGTAACTTGTTGTAAAGAGGCGAGTTTATTCTACAAAATGGTGCAATTTTGAGAATAATTATATTGTTAAACACAATTGTGACGATAAAGTCTGGTGGCGGTTGTCGATGACGTATTTGTTATATGGAAACGAAATGAAGGTCAACTAAACAATTTCTTTAATTTTATTAATAAAAGTGCAACTTTAATAGCATTTACTATTTGTACAAAATGATGGATTATCTTTTCTTGATGTGAAAAGAAGGTAATTTATAATTGAGGAACATTTTATTAAAGGTTCAAATGTTATAGTATTGTAATTTTAATCCCACTATTCCCGCAAGTAATCTTATAAAAGGCAGACATTGAATAAAACATGCTAGATCAACACCCTTCTGGTTAAATTTAAAGGTTATTGCTACATTTTTGGCACAAATAGTTCAAAGTTTATGTGCTTTTCAGTAATGTAATTCGTGGATTACAATATGAAGAGTTATGTGAGATTTTAGTGAACCGTTTTCAAGTAAACCTAGAATATGTAAATGATGCCTTACAGACGTATATATAGTATTTGTAAATATTTTCTTTACTAAACCAAACTTTAGCGACAACAAAGCTTGTTTGTACAACTTAATCTACGGTAAATTGTAGTTGTTCGACTAAAGTTTAAAACAACATCAAGCACTTGAGATAACATCCAAAAAGTGAGTACCACAGTTGTAATGAGGATTCATAATGTAATATGGAACTCTTTACAATTAATTTTATTATCACATTATAAATATTTAATACATATTGTTTAGAAAAATATTTATGGTAAAATAGCCTTCTGTTTTGTCATTTCAAAAGTATTTAAGTTTTCGTTTCATTTTAATATTACATTTATTTTGACACATCTCGATGGCGTTGAAGTCTCTTTAATTGTATGAACGTATCTTCACGATCATACAAACCCTTAAATGTGTTTAGATCAAAATCTTATAACAATGGCAGTAAATCGAAACTATTAGAACAAACTAATCACTTGAAAAGGTTTATGTTGCATTTGTTGCGGTTTCTGTAACAGACGGAACACTATAAAGATAAATGCAGATAACAGAGTTGCCTGACTTTCCATTTAGTAGCTAAATTGAATATTGGATGCTCTAGGCCATTCCTTTTGATCATATTTGCTTCACTACCTTTCAAATATCTTACAACGCAAATATCAAAGTTAACTGGTTACAATCAATTAATTTTTAATTATATTCCGTAATTTTTGTTACACGATAATATGCGCTGCTTTTTCCTTTAGTGTTTTGTGAATTATAGAATAAAATACAAATTAGCTCCCCAGGGAAATTTCTACCACAATGCATTAAAACTAGTAAAATAGCAATCGCAGTAGGGCATCTAAAAGTGCACAATATAATTTGACGTGGTAGGTTATTAATACATAAAATTTATAACTAGTTCTGTCGATAAAATAAACACGTGTTCAGTATTCAGGGTAAAAAGAAAATTAACACATTTTATACCGTCCCTTTAATAAGGCTCTTATGCTAAATATCCCAAATTGTTCCATTTAAACGAATCCGATTGAATTTCATTTAGTTATTGAAATTTATACAGGCTGGTAAAGCTTTGAGGTTACAAAAAATTTTTTAATACATACATCATGATTTTTAATTGAAGCTTCATGAATATGACTAAACTATAAACTGTTACAGGGAAATATTTAGGCTAGAGATTTGAAAACTCATTTCAAGAAGTCTAATTTAACAAATAATATTGCCATTCAATTTGAAAACTAAGAATATTTGCTACGAGCCCCACGTTGAGCGCCAATGCAAATGTAATTTATTTTTTGATGGTGGTATTTCAAGTAGGCTCTTAAGATTATTATGTGGAGTATTTTTACGATCGCAAAACATACCTATTCTTAGACAGCTTCAAGAAAAGACTAAAAGTACTTATAGAGAGTTATGCCTGAATACCATCGCAATATTTTCCCCTGTTTACACATACGAATTTAGCCTTACCTAGACCCCACAACTGTATGTTGGGTTCCAAAACACTGCAGAAGACCTTGTCACAACTGTAAACAGAAAATTACAATCCTGCGACACCCTCACCTCTAACTTCCTATATTGTAACAAATAGTGGCAGAGCCATCTATTGTTTATATTAGGAGGTATTTTAATATAAATAACTTGTGCCGAATTAATTTTTAAAATCCGTGCCATTTTTAGGAGTCTTCTTCGGTATTTTATTTTTATTATATGTTCGTTGTAGTTAATACCTAAACTTTCTGTGCCCAATTTGTAGTTACTCGTAAATTAGGAAAAGCTATATGACGTAGTTATTAAACTGATTCAATAATGCATGGAATAAACAACAAAAGTTATCTCTAACAGCTGTTTTAAAAGCGTAGTTTTTCTACAAAGTTTAGTCAGCACAAAGTAATCTCAACTCGTATTTACAAAAGAGGTCAGCTATATTCTTATTGGTCAAATTTGGGATGGATGGTTATATTATCAGCTATGGTTCATCAGATGATGAAATGAACTGAGATTCGGAAAGACTTGAAATCAAAGATTTCTATGGTCAAACCTAAATTTGATAAAATACGCCACTCTGCTACAAGAATAAGGGATGACTGATCACGATTGTTTCTTATTTAATAAATAATGAATGTAGGTATTAGATGTTTTCGATTGTTTGCATTTACACTTTGTCAATAATTTGTGATTTTGCGGTATATACTACTAATTTAGCTAATACTAATTTATTTTTTAACCAAATTAGTGTTTTGTATTTTGTAATTAATATTTCAGCATCTAAAGGTCGTTACGTTCTTACGTTCTTTTACAAAAGGTATTCATTTAAAAAAGTCCAATATAATCAATATTTTTAATTACATCGCTGTTAACTTAGTGTCGTCAGCTAGTAATTGTATAACATAGATGTATCTGAAATTGAAAGACGGAAGTATTTCTTCTATGGATTT
>JAHWXV010083532.1:0-11708 GCA_024586415.1 Phrixothrix hirtus
TACCTTCTGGGTATTGTAATAAACATGATTCTGTAGTATTTACTGTAAATAAGAACAAGCATATAACAAAATGTAAACTTGCCGAGTTGGAAGCTAAATTTATATCTTATATTCATAATGTAATAGTTTGTGCAAGCATAAATCAATATAATGCTATATTATTGAATATGATACATTGGTATGAAAACTATCTTATTGAATTACTTACAGAAGCTTAAATGCTAGTTATTTTTAAGACATGTATTAATTTTTAAGATAAAATATAGGTTAACTGTAAGATATGGAAAACATTTCAGTATAAATGAAAACAGACGTTTTTAAAAGATTTCGATCTTCCATTTTTCTTTCATTATAGAACAAAAATATACTTTTAAATAGTTATTATGGTTACATGAAATTAAAGGGTTTTGCATAGAAATGTGTTCGTTATCTAAAAAAATTATAAAAATTACCTGTAACAGCGTGGGAGAAGGAAGTATTAGTTCAAGAAAAGAGGTAAAGGTATTGTGAAAAGTTTAATCAATAAAATTCCTATTGAATTACACCTTCCTGGATATAACTTCTGTGGACCATGTACTAAAATAGAGAAACGTCTGAAACATGGGGATAAAGGAATCAATCAATTAGATGAAGCCTGTGAATAACATGATATAACGTATACCCAAGTAGCATTTTGAGTAATTATAAAGGGCATTGGAGTTATATTTACTTTATCGCAGTAAATGTTACAGAACTGCAGCATATATCTCTATTTTAACGCGAAAATTACCTAATTCACCTTTTTATCGGTGAAAATATCTTGAAATTTATCATTTATAATTAGTAACTTTTATTATAAGTTTCGGTAACATTAGAAGTACCTACAACGTAATAAAATTAATTCATAGTTACCCTTAAGAAATCTTAAATTTATAGTGAAAATGCAAATAGTAGTAGCTATCTTTAAATAATTAATTAGTACTTGAAGGAGTTGCTTTTAGTGACATATATGTTATAGAAACGTTTTAGTATGGTTGAAATGGATTGCAACCGAACACCTTGAAGCCAACTTTGGAATTGTTAATACGCATCAATGACTAAAAGTGCTGTTTGGGTAGAGACATCAATAACTTAAGTGATCGTCATCGGATATATAAATTATTACAAGAAGAGACGCGACAAAGGGTCAATTCAAAAGACACTGCAATTGGTAAAAAGCTGTGGCATTGTCTGTTGCTAGAATTATGAGAGCAAAATGAAGAACAAGAATTGATTTGAAAAACTTAAAAGTTGGAAGAATTTATGTAGAAGAATGAGAAACAAGGAAAAATAGAACCCGTAAACTAATTAAATTTAAATCTAGATTTCTTAAAAATATTGAGTTGGCATTCTGCGGAAAAAAAATAGAAGTGTTAGCAGTAAAGGTATTTCCAGTTTAATAAAAATAGCTCTAAATATTGTTCGAAATGTAATTAAAGAATCTAGTGGAAGACAAAATAAACAAGTGCCTTCTGTTATGGCGCTACCTAAAATCGGTGGAATAATTCCAATAATACCTTTATTTGCAAGACATTCTGCACCCTGAACATTAGACGGCGGTGCAGCTGAAATCGCTAAAGCTATAAATGATTAATAGAATGCATAAAAGGTGCAAGAGCAATCCAGTAGACGTACTAGAATGATGGAAGCAATCGCTATAGGAAAGAAAGGGCCGATTTGTATTTAAAACAATATAAGAATGGAACAGAATTATACTTAAAACCTTTTAATTCAGCTTTAAAAAACTATCAAAGTTACCCATTGGAGCACTAACTATTGTGGACTTGAGAAAATTTACAAAGGAACATATTTCAAGCTTCAAAGACATTTTTATGCGTGATAAGGTATAAACTACAAAACTTGAACTTAAAGAGAGAGAGATGAATTGTTAATCTAGGTCAACAATCTGGATTAGGTAGTCAATAGGTAGCATATCGTAAACATGGTGCCACGTAAACTAACTTTGTCCTGAAATAAAAGGTAAAGGATAGAAAATAAGAAAAGGAAACAAAGAAACACTCACGTGGTAAAAGAGAGAGAGTTGCTCAGCTCGGAGAGCTTTATCGGACAGTGGCAAGTGGATAGTTGTAAAAATAGAGAAACTTAGTAATTATTTAGTCGAATATAAGGTACAATTTTTCCTGGAGGAAATAGAAAAGTAAGTAATATTTTATTGAGCGCCACGCCTTAAAATTGTACAAGGTATTCCCGCACAGCGGAACGTGTAAGCCAAAGAAAGAAGGGAGAGACTTATGTAATGCACCACGTATATTGAAGGAGAACTATACGCAGGAACACTCAGTATATTATTTAAGATTGAACGCCGAAATTAATCTTTATACACTTTATAATCCTGAAAGGAAATAAAATGGGCACAAGAATAAGTAAGGTGATTGTAGTGATGAAACCAATTAACGTTTATTTAACAATAGCGTTAAAAAGCGATTCTTTAACAATCGTAGAATTTTAAAATATTTCTCAAGAAAAGAACGTTAACACAATTATTTAAAGCATATAAGGAATAGATTTAAATTCAAAAGTTACAAAATTGAAATTCTAGTACGTTAATCGTAGCAATAGTGACATGTGCTAGATAGACAAGGCATTGCTCTCTGCGGACACGCTTCAAATAGATAATGATAAATATAAATTATTTGCAGCACTAAAGGCTGGTATTGTAGCTAATTAAATTTTTCAATATTCATTCCTGGAGCTGAGGACAAGTCTATACGAAAATTATATATACTTTTCGTAATAGTCAATGAAATATAAATTAAAAGAACTAGTTACGGCCAAAATGAATTTCCTTTTAGTTACAACCAAAACGAAGGATTAAGACGGTAATTTGTATGAATGCATAAACAATAATATTGTTAAAATTAAAATGACAGCTTTCAGAATTGCCTGCTCACACAGGTAAACAAAATATTATAAAAATATCTAGCAATGTAAAGTTAATTTCTATAGCTCCTAGCTATTAAAGCACATTTTGACTAGCTTTGAAATCTTTGTAACTATAGTTATGAAGTGTTGGCAACAAGTAAAATTTAATTTTGCGTTACAACGCTTAATAAGTGAAATTGAAGCACTTCAGTAGTATAAATAATAAAGATAATGTTTTTCAACAGCACATATTAATTAAAGCATAATAATTCGTAGTAAACCGAAACGTTGGAGAAATTGAATGTAAATAAATTAAATACCCATCAGATAAGTTCTGCATGTGAAGGTCCCATGAGTCATAGCAGGTCGCTTCGGGGTAGAAAAAACAGAATCCGGAGCATGCTGGAGTCCTAGGGACGGTATGGTCAAGCCAGTGTAGTAACAAATGAAGTCCTCATCCTTCAGAAGTCAGGATCTCACGACTTTCATGCTCGTGCCCGTCAAGTCCCCTTCAAATCATAAGGATCGAGCAGGTTTGTGGAGTCTACATATGGAGAAAAGCATGTAAAACTCACAGCAAGACGGAAGGAATACAAAAAAACTATAAACGAGCATAACGAGAAAGAATTAATTAATATTTCTTTCACGATCGAGAAAATAACTTGCCCTATTTTATTTAAAATGGGTCTTTAGACTAAAAGACAATTTAAACTTAATAGAGGAACACACTTGTAGCTCATATAAAAGTCAAATATAAAGTGAAATTCATATCTGTTAGAAACAAAAGATTGTTGGTGTGCAAGACACAACGAAGAATCCTTGACCGTCGAGTATAAAACACGGATCAAGCATAAAATAAATACTGGATGGGTACTGATAATTTAAAGGATTAGTTACCAAATATCTAATGATAATTAGTTACTGATTTTTAATATTTTTTAAACTTATTTACAAAATAAACATTCACGAAAAAAAGTAATTTTTATTATGAGAAAGTTTTGATTTCATAACCCATAGTTGCCATAGGAGTAACCTAAGTTAAGTCAAATTAAATAAAAGTTTAAAAATAAAAGCAGAAGGGCAATTTAAATATATACTGTGACTTATATACAGTACCAACTTTATTAAACGAAAAAATAGGACACGAAACGAAATCGGACCGTGACAATGGCAATAAAGTACGATAGCTTTGGTGATTTCAGACTGCCTAAGGAAATTAATGCTTATTTTCAAGGATATAAGATATACCATAATTAGCAGAGAGAACATGATTTCAACACTTCCAATTGTGAACAACAATGTCTCAAATTTTCATTTGATACCTATAATGAAAGCTTATGGTGTCATATAATAAAAGATAATTGCTAGAAATTATTTGATTAATATGTTGATTACGTTTAATTTAGAAGGTATATGTAACACTGCAAGCTATGATTTTTATCCTCCAATTGGAATGTCGCCATCGTAAATATGTCTTAGCCCTAGTTGATTTTTACGGTTGTAATTCTATTAGAAATGTTATCAAGGGTAATGGTAATGTACATTATATAGAATAAACAACAGTAACAGGCAGTAAACTAAAGAAAAAGCTGAAGTAAATTTCGATACCACATGGATCCTTGAAGTTGAAGAAATTAACGACTATCTACAAAAAGAATTCATCAAGAAAAATTTGAATAAACTTAACACTAAGCAATCGGATGTTCAATAAATCTTGCAACTAACAGGCAATAACAATACTCTGCAATTTTTAACAGAAAGCAAGTACATCATTGATTTTGAACAGTCTGAAAGTATAGAACCAATGCTAGGGTTTAGCTCATAAAGATTAGAACCTAACTTGGAACATTTTTGTAATGTGAATGTGCACATCTTGAGGCATACTAACATACATGTAGAACGTAATATAATAAAAGGAGCATGTATAAACGGCGAAAGAGTTCGAATATTATATGATGTTGACATATCTGTCCCACCAAGCTATAGATTAAATAAAATACCAGCTAATCCACCATATTTGATAGTAAACACTAATCGTATAAGTAACATTACATTGAATTTGACAGATTAGTGAAGCGAATTTATTGATTTTTGGAAATGAAAATTTCTCTGTAAGACTCGAATTGAAATAGCATTAACATTTGCAAATATTGGAGGTAGGACTTATATTTAGTAGTAACGAACTTAATTCGAATAATCTATTCAATTGCTTCTTACTAAATTATAAGATAGCACCGTAGACAAAGTCTCTAAAGATTACAAACAACAAGAAAAGGAAAATACAATACAGACATCAATTTAGTATAAAGAAACTAACTTTGTCTGAAAAAAAGTTTCTAACTTCAATTGATTTAAATGTTCGACATTAATTAATAAACATGGCTGTAAATCCAAATATTTTTGTAAGTGTTAGTTTCGTTGAATAGATTAGTAAATATGAATCTCGCACTTATTTACCGTTCAGTCCTTGATGCTATGCATTATCTGATGAAATAAGAATTCAAATTCAACGTCAAGATTTCATAACAGATCCACACAACATCTACATTTATATGAATAGTAGGATCAATTAAAGTTGATAAATCAGGAGCAGTTGCTGATAACATTGCATTTACCTTAACAGATAACTTACCCTGTTTCCTGTTTGAAGAAATTCGATATGAGATTGCTGGACAGAAAGTATACATATGCAGATTACCAGGCGTAACAAGTGCGATCAATGGTTATGCAACATACATGCCAAATGATAATAAGACTTTAGCATTAGCAGCATAGACGACACAAGTAAATCAACAGCAACCTCAATTACGACATGTAGTAAATAATCAGGAGAAGAAATTTATAGCATGCATGACTCTAAAGCACATTTTCGGTTTGGCAGAATATATATAAACATCCGATTATGTAAAAAGTAATATTACAATAACAAACGGTTGCTAGAAGATGGCTCATATAACTCTAAACGATCAATTAAAGGTTGGACTACACAAATCGATTAATACAAATCCAATTATTTCAATACCCTTAAGACAATTGGAACTGTATAAGTTACCTGCATGGAATCTAATTAAAAACGATATTTGGCCTATAAAGAATTCAATAGGATTACAAGAACTGCGATGGATTCTAGTTGGTTCTCAAAAGAATCAAAAGTCCAATAAGAATGAGGACGCATCTAAATTTCAACATCTTAACATTACAAATCTGGTTCCTCATTTGAATTCTGAAAAATATCCTTATGAACAAATGCGAATAAACTTTAACGAAGGCGAATATTCACACGCCTGTCTCAATAATTTGAATTTTCAAGCCTGATATTATGATAAGAGAGCTATCAATCCTACGTTTAATTATATTAAATTTTAACAGTGCCCTATCTTTGTAATTTACACTTCTAAGCAAAATGAAACGTTGAAGAATTCAGCTATCGGCATTAAATTAGAAATAGAAACAGATCAGCGTTTTGATGGAGTTTCAATCGCTTATTGCATAATAATCAATGACAACATTATGTAGTACAGATCTCTACAAATGAAGTAAACGATATTAAAATTCTATAATCATATATTGAGTTTATTTTCAATTCTTTATTCAAATTAAATAAAGGTATATATAAATCCGTGATCACTAGAGTACAATATCATGTTAAACTATTTAATCTAACTTTATATATCAGTATTTAAATTCAAACAATAAAGTTGGAAATTATTACAACTGATTCTGTTACTGTGTGTAAACTGGTGTCTATTTTACTTTTAAATTTTTTGTTGAAGCTTTTTACGAAAACTGTTAATCAAAAGCAATCTTTACCGATTTTGAACCTAGATATAGAAGTTGAAGATTCTAATAGGAAAAAGTTTAAGGAAATGGTGCATTATTAAGTAACACAATTAAACGTTAAATAATATGATCGAGTAATACATGAAAAACGAACCTCCCTATTACTTTACTGTTTAATGACTAGGGTCTAAGATTTGAAAGTTCTTTACCTGAACTCAAAATTCCTAGGCGAATCGAAGTACCAGCTTCTAGAACAAGTTCTTAAGCCAATTAGAGGCATAAGCTATTACATATTCAGTGAAAATACTAACATAATACCACCGTGGGCAGTAAAGCCAAATTTTTTATTCATATTTGATGACGAATCTTACGTTCGACAGCATAACATTAACGCTTACTATAGCATGGGTCGTCATAAAGGAGCTGACTGTTTCTATTCTACTCAAATGTATGCATCAGTTCCTAAACATTTAATTGGTTCCAATGTGAACATGCTGGCCCTGTTTAAGCAATATGATCAAAATTTAAGCACATTTATGATGATCGTGTGGATACAGATATGCCGTTTCAAACTTTTCGGGAAATATGCTCCAAGTATTAGGATACTAACTAGTTTAAATTTCTTTCAATACAATAAGACCTTAATTTAAGCGAAGATACATATAGGAAAGCCTTTGATCCATTTATATGTGTAAGTTGGTAAGAAATTAAAGTAACATACGTAAATACTCAAGTGGGGAAAGAAGGGGGTGAAGAGAACACAAGTTCAATACAGTAATATCTGTAATTACAGTAAAACCTGTAATAACAGTAACAATGAAGAAAGTAGATGAAAGTATTCTAGAACAGAGACTAATTCAAACACAAGTGACTGCTAAATGTAAATATAAAGGTTTACAGAAAAGTAAATGGATATGCAAAATGTTAGCCGAACGGCAATATAATCGCAGCATAAAATCTCTTAATACAATTATATCTAAACTTGAACAGTAGCTTTCAGTATCAAATAAACGAGATATTTGAACTAGCAAAGCAACTAGTGTAAACAAGCAAGATGAATATACAGATGTGAATGAATATGACAAAGATAACAATCAGTATTCATCACGTACAAGTTTAAACAATTTTCTAAAGGATTTGCCCACTTACAATTACTATAGAGTCAAAAGCTTGCTAGGCAAAGTTCATATCAGAATGAAGTTTTAGCAATATTGGAAATATTTTTGAAGACGGATATATTGAAAGAATTCCGACATCTAAAGAGTTGAATCTATTTTAAATACATAGTTATCGGCAAAACTATCATTGAATATAAAAGATATCTAATTCTAATTTATTAATTAGGTTTGTAATGGAAATTGATAACTTCGGCAGGATTTTGAATAACGGTGTATTTAAAATATTGTTAAACGTGAAGCATATGTTGAATACAAATTAACTAAAGACGATAATTTCGATTCACAAAATAAAATTTTAACTAGCGCTGCAAAACCAATGGAAGATTCAAATGTTAAAATATGTTATATATTACCAATCAAATAACAAATATAAATAGGGTTCTTACTCAAGCTATTCAAAGTTCCCATCGACAACTTGCTAATTTAATACTTGATAATAACACAAAGCTTAAGCATCATTTTAATGATCAATCGAAGATATACAGTGACTTCAGTATATTTGATAAAAAAGAAACGTTGGCTGTAATAAGAAAACGTTTTCTTATTACAGCCAACGTTTCGGTTAGATGATCCAGTATGTAATCTTAAGAATATGTTAACAACACATGCCTATAACTTGATTATTGCTCTAAAAGAATCCATCAAGACAGATATAGAAAATGAAATCAAGACTGTAGAGGCTAACAAATTGGAACTAGTAACTGAAAAGGATAATAAGCTGGGCACAGACATAACAAAGTCTGTTGAATATAACATTGTAAAGATTTAACTGCATATTACAAAACTTATAGAGAATGATATTACAGTCAACATTATATAGAAGGAAGGATTAATGAACTAGAATTAGTATTGCAAGACATGCTTACTACAAATATAAAAATTGTATAAACAGCAAATTGTAAACAAGTTTCATAAACCTGTTAGGAAAAACTTAACTAGAAGACGCATGGTTATTAAAGGATTTGATTATTTATAGCATGCTGATCTGAGTGAATTCTTAGCTTATTCAAAGGAAAATAAGGGATATAAATATATATTAGTGGTAATTGATTTTCATGTCACGAAAATCTTCCGCAATCGGAACGGTCACTCGTGTTGCAATAAAACAAAATCTTACCGTAGCTCGGCTCAGTTAGATAACACGCATAGGGGCGTGTGGGGCAGTTTTAGGCTGGTCCTCGCTTCCCACCGTGCTACTTATATGGTATCTACAATTAAACGAAGAAATATTCCTGAAAAAGGGCGCCAGTTGAATACATCTTCATCTCTCATACATACATCCCAAATAACAAAATGTACGTCGATTTCCAGGTTCCTGAAAGGTACCTGTACTAACCTAACCTAAAGAAAGGGAACAAGAAAAGGAATGTGGTTAAAGTATAACCAGAAAACGTTTGTAACCTTCTGTAGGTTCCAACAATGAATACAGAATAATAACGTTACTTAAATGTTACTAATATATCTTTTCTGCTTTCGGGACACCAAAACATCAAACTGAATTAACTAAAATTTTCCCTTAACGGGATCTAGGCAACCCGATATTCTGTTGAGCTACCAACTCACAAAAGAGATACTTATAAACTATCAGCAAATTTTTATTTTTTTCGAGACTCGAAATTGATACACTAGGTTAAATGACATTTTCCCTTGACGGGATCTAGGTCACCCGATATTATACTGACATAACAAATTATGTTACAACAGCGATCGCAAAAATAAGGTACATCTGAATATTAAAAACAAACAAACCAAGTTACCTTTCTCTGTTAACGTCACCTGGAACAAGACCCAAATCAAACAAAATACACGGTATAAAAGTTATGCATTGCAAAAGTTAGAAGTCAACTAGCATATTAGGCATACATCATCTAACAATAAATACACTAGAGGAGAAAAGAACAATTGTTGATTGTTAAAAATATCCCGAAATTATAACTTTACAAGAGCTATAAATTAGAACTTTCGAAGGCTAAATATTGTAGCAAAGACATAATGAAGTAGAATAGTTCAAAAAGAATTTTGTAATTATTTAGTTTAATAAATTTAGTACTTATTTAGTTTAAATTAAATATCTAATATTTGCAGTAACTGTATAAAAAAATTTTCATTGGTTAAACTTTGGCTTGCAAAAAAAACTTTAACGTCACACCTCGTATGTATAATTCAACTAAGAAATAAAACATATTAAGCTAAATTTTATTCGTAATTTCTTGACAAAATCGCTTATGTAAAACTGTGTGATAATCAAACGAGGCAAGAACAAGTTATACTAACAAGGGAACATCTCCAAGTGTTAATTTCCGATTTCAATGAAATTTTGTATACATATAGAACAAATAAAAGTAATTAACACCTATTTTTTTTAACGGCAACTTAGGTTATTTAAAGGGTCATAAGAGCCTCGAAGTTAGGGTGAAAATCTGTTTTTCTTAATAATTCGAAAACCGTAATAGATAAAAAAACTTTTTAATTGGCACTATCCTTTATTTGCGAAAGACTTCCGTTGACGTATACTATGATTCAGTGGCGTACCAGTTGGGGCACAATTGACGTAATATTAGGGATAAAACCTGTAAAAATAGCAAATTATTTCGTATATTGAAAATTTGATTTCATAATCGTAAAACACGTAAAAATGATAATTTATGTGTTTTTTCTGAGATTCATACGGTTAAGTTTAAAGACTACAAAAAAACAATTCGCTTCCCGGGAGAACTGCGTATTTCGTGTATATATAATGAATCATAAGTAAATATTCCTTTTGTTTAAATAAATCTCTATTATTAATGCAAACCATTTACTGCATGATTGCATCCTCAAATTTTGGGTGTAAATTAAATTTCATTAAATATCTAGAAATCTAAAGCAGGAAGAAGAGATTTAAACTGAAATAATTTTCACTTATTTTTAAAAGATTTCTGGTAGATATACATTTCAGTGTATGATCCATTGGAGACTTATTAACCCAAAATTTACATAATTTCTAATAATAATACAAATAAATTTAGCAAATGTTATTCACATGCTAATGACAATGTTTCAAGTGAGTAATTTCGTTTTAAATCCTATAACATACCGAGAAATAGAATTGAATGATTTATTAAAAGATATAATTGACAGAACAACTGAAGATATTGCATTTACTATTGAACATGATACCATATTACCATTGGACCTTACATTCGAATGCAATTTTGCAGAAGATTCCGAAGCAGAATCTAAAGAATATGTAGATCCCAATGACAAAAATCTATTAGAAGAATTTAGTGTACTAGGCGGATTGCCCTATTCCTATGGTGAAATTGATTCTATTGATATTGAATAAAAACATCAGGCTGTCGAATTTTGGAAAAGTGGTAAAAGCAAACGCATAAGTATTGACTTTTTTCGTAACCGTTTTAAGCGGCTAAAACATTTATAACAGTTATATCGGTGGGAAAAACAAATAGAAGAAGGTGGATCAAAAACAGACAAATTAAAGTTTAAAACAATTTTTGGTTTAAACTGTGTAACTTTAATTAGAAACTTAAACGTTTCGAAAACTATTAGTTTTCTTTTTCAATAAATTGACAACTCAAAACTGACAATTAATACAATTGATAAATGAAGGTAAGGCCAACTATTAATTATTTTAAAACAAGACGCCACGATCTATTTAGTTTAATACCATCATCTCTCTTGTTGAAATTAATCGGATTTTTGTAAATTTCAATAGCTTCACGATTAATTTTAGGATAAAACTTATCCAATCTTGATAAAATTACCATTTTATTAAAATCAATATCATGACTAAGATTATTTAAAGCATGTTCAGCAACAGCAGATTTAGATGGTTGATTTAATCTGCAA
>JAHWXV010083577.1:0-11855 GCA_024586415.1 Phrixothrix hirtus
TATATATATATATATATATATATATAATTAATTATTTTAATTATTAAATGTTTCCCCTATTCCGCGAATTCTTAGTCTTTTACATTGTCTTTTTACTTAAATAATAATAAGATTAAAACGCCCGAAACTGTATCAGTTTTTATAATTGCGACTTTTATGTTATATGCGGGTACCTTTACACTGTTATACTCTAGCCTGAATTCCGTTGTATTAGAGTCAGGGATTTATGTTTCGTCAACAATAAGGCAGATGCAGCTATTTCTTGTACAGTAAACATAGCAGAATCACACAACATCATATAATTACTGCACTTTCGATAAATTTGACTATAATGACAATTATTGCAAAAGTAACAAAATGAACGGCCAACTTATTTGAGATGCTGGATTAAATAAAATTACTTCCATTTCGCATAAAATATATTTCACAACAACCCCATGAAATTCTGATGTTTATTCTAGGAAATTTTGACCAAAATATGGCTATAGGTCATTTCATTAATATAAAATCCTACCGGATTCAGATAAAATTTTCCAATTAAAATAACTAAAAACTACAAGCGGGTAATTGCAATGGTTGGGGCAGTTTTGCATTCCATTAAAGGATGTAAACAATATATAACATATATATATATATATGAAAATTTAATATTTAAATGGAATATTAGGCCAGAACCGTGGTGGACTAGATAAAAAATTTTAACTACGCTATTTAAATGGCATTAATTCTTTAAGCTGATAGAGTTCTATACTGGTGAAATCATTTATGTATATCTACAATTAAATTGTACTCAAAAACTCCGGCCAAGAGCGTTTAAAATTTATGATATTTAGCGCGAAAGTTGGTATAATACGCATGCGCAAAGAATTCATGGTAACTGTCATGATTAGTATCCGAGAGATTTTTTCTTACAAGAGGATGTAGCTCTATGTATTTAATTCAAAAAGAATATATACTTATTTGTCCTTAGATTTCAAAAACGAAAAAGTACGCTGGTGACTAGTCACCGTGAAATGATAATTAAATAAACATAATAAATCTATGACTAATACATGGAAAGATATAACAGGACAACTTTACGTGGAAACTCACGCCAATTAATAATAAAGATTCTTATGCTAGATTTGTGTACGAAATAAATGTTAAATGATGTACCATAAACGCAGGAAGGCTGGGATGGAACTGGACACTTAATTTATATCCAACTTTACCAAAATTTAAATTACTGTTATTTAAGACACACTGGTATTGTAAAACGAATTATTCTAAGAAATAGCAGAATGGTAAGTATTTTAAGTAGTCAATAGTATTTGCCCTATTTTACCCTAGGTATGGAGTAGACTAGAACAAGAAAATATATTTTGGGTTACAACTAGGTTTGCTTTTTTCCTTTTTCTTTTAATTCACCTTCTATTTCCTTTAATAGTTTTCTTAGAGCATCTTCCAATTCTATTCGTTTAAATCCGTTTAAATTGCAGGGTCCATTTTTTTGGTTCCTTTTAAATCTTATTCGCTTTGGGATTAAGCAAACCTATCTCAGATAATAGCGCATGGAAGGCATAAGACTTATATCTCACATCCAGAAGCAACCACGCCATATAGCCAAATCGTCAGCTCTAAGGTTTCTTCGTAGTTAATTTCTACTATTTCGTTCGTCTTCTCTACATCTATAGCAGCTCTTTTTACAAGTGCTCAAACTTAATTAGTAAGTTTACTTACATTTCCACTAGGAGATGTACTTATTGTGAAAATCTTAGCGTCATTAACTTAGACATTAATCGAAATCAATCGAAAACAATTTCAGAAAATCATTCGTATTTTTATAGTCACTATCTATAAAAGCAGCTTCAAAGAGTTGTTTCAACGACCATAGTATGATAACCTTTCCTCCTAGGTTGCGCAGTCACTTGATTTTGACCAAATTAGTATATCAGTAAAACCTAAAATATGCAAATTTAAAATATAAGTGTGCTATAGCAGTTTCCATAACATTAAGGACATAGAATATTACAAGAAAACGTTCAAAACTACGAAACTAAAAGTGCATAACATAAATAATCACCAGAGTAGAAGGTTTTGGCCGCACTGGATGCGACTCAACATGTACTTGTAGTTACAACAGCTGCTTAACTAAGCAGATTTATTTATACGTTGTCAGCCTACAGGATTTCCTGAACGGCTGGCTAAGATAGCAACGTTATTTATAAACTCTTATGACAGTATTTGAGAGGTGAAGCTATACTTAATTAGAAATTGTATGAATTATGGATGATTATGGATTCTGTAATTCGGCTCTTTTCTTATATAAAATTTTTTATTCTGAATAGAGCTTAAAATAAAATTTTCAGTTAATATTAAATGAAATTAGAGTAATTTTGGACACAACGATAAATATTTCCCCACTTATCTTTTATGCAGGCGCTGACACATTTAGCCCATAAAATAAACGCTTACTACAGGCATCGCCAGCTTATAATCAATGTTGTAACAGGAAATTGCTAACTAAGCTGTTTGGCAACTAATCATTCGTGAGCGCAACCAATGTCTCCGACAGGGTTCAGCCAAATACCTACTTTAAACGAGTACCCGATTCCTTGTCAACTTTCCCTAATATAATCACACAATATTAAATAGTGAGTTTCTAATAATACAAAAAATAAATCCTAATTAGACAACCCTTTATTTTAAAGTAGGTTCGCTGTAAACGTTTTGTTAAGAACGCATAAGTATAATTAAAATGGCTAACACTCGCGATACAATTTCAGATCAAACAGAACACACAATGGAAAATTCTACTGCGTTATGGAGCAGTGACGTTTGTTATAAATCTATTTTACACATATTACAATAAACTGTTGTGATATCTAGACCTGCATATACAAAATGTGACTACATATGGAACTCAAAAAAAACTTAATTTTGTTTTGGATTTCCAGAGACGAATTATTTCAACTAATTAGAAGGGAATATTTTTATTATTTTATATTATATATTATTTTATATAAATTTAAATGTGTATAAAGTCCTAAGGAATTAGATTTAAATATCTTTGTGGCTAAAACGGTAAACTAATTAGAGTTCCTTGAAATACTTAAACGTTTAAATAAAAAAAAGTCCTTTAGCACCGTGGAAACATATCCACGTGTCAATATAAACATTAAATACATAAATGCAGGTTCCTGCAAACAAAATAATTTATACAATGTCGGTCACAATTTTGCTATAAAAGTGTAAAATTTCCGGTATTTGCTCTTTTATTCACCGGTTTCTTAAGATTCTGATTACCGACTGATTCAGAAAAGTATTAAAACACCTACCCGCAGATTAGCAACAGATTGAACAATTTCTGTGTCAGTTCAAGTTTTATTTTAATTTCGTTATTCGACCTTCAAAGCCCATTTTCCCACCTCTTCAAGGACGGCAATATAAATTAAAGCATTGCGACTGTCATGCCTCATTTTCAATAGAAAAGAAAGCGTAATAACTGCGATTTCATATCCAAATCATGATAACGAACCAACCATTAATTTAAAAAGACACTGGACTTGTGCCACGTTGTATCTTAATACAATTTTAAAATATAAAGCATAGATAAATCAGCAATGTCAAAATATATATGTAAGTATTAAACATCTGTATACTGAAAAATTCCATATTTTAACTCCAAAGATGTAATGCATTTTTAAATCAATTTAAAAAGGCGCTCATAGTAAAGAAATACCTTGAATAAATTTTGAATATCAACCGATTTTGCGTGCACCGAAGAAATGTTAGACAATATTTCGTTTTCCGTTGAAATACCAAATCTAAAATGGGTTGTTCAACCGTTAGGAGTCAATTGAACTTTTTCCAAAAATTGCTAATGAAAAATTTAACTGTGTTTACGTCAACCCGTATACAGTTGAGTGCTGCTTTATTTTATTGAATAAAAGAACCAATATTAATATTGTAAGTAATAGTTGTTTAAATATGTTCTTCTAAATTGCAAGATAAAATGAAATATAAAATAATACAGCTTGATATTAAATAGAGGTGTGCTTGTGTTGTAAATAAAGATGTATTTGTGTACATTTTTCTTTGCTTAAAAACAATATTAAAACTATGAAATATTTACATACCGGTCTAAAAAAATCAGCAAAAACCAAGTTAAATAATTCCCGCTACAAAAAACGCGGGTCCTGCTGACTACAGCTAAAATGTGTTTAATCAATGTTTTGATTGAACTAACTAAAGCGATTTACATGTTGCACTGTAGATGTTAATCAATATTAATGATGACATGACAAGTCCAACGTGTGCAGTCTGTGAATGTAACAATAGCGGTGCGTTACACGGTAATTGAACGAAATTTTAAATGACAGGAAATAAAAGAATTTTATATACATCGTGTGCATATAGTATGGAATTTGTTCAACATCTTCCAAACCAAATGTGTTTGAAAAAATTCCGCGGACACGTCAATCTTTTTTTAATTTCACATATTTTCTTGTATTTAATATAATTTTAACGCCATTACTCTTCCAGTAATGACGTCATAATCGTATTTTTTAAATATAACACCCTATATATTTTTCCATTTTTCGAATCTACTTAAAAAAAATTTCAAAAATATATCATTTATATGATCTAAAATTGTTAATTTCAGTGATACAAGTATTTAAAGTTAGAAATTTGCGTCCACTAGCTTTGATTAAATTATATTCCGTTTACAAATTATCATTATTATTTAAGTAAACTCCTTAAATGCAGCTAAATGACAAAATTCCGATAACCAATTAAACATACTTCGCAAAGCACTGTTATGAATTAATATGAAATCAATTAAATTAAAGAGACCAGATATAAGATGCATTCTTTGTTTGTCTGTTTTTGTGACTGGGGCTTCGGAATGTGAAAATTCACTTGGCCCTCTTGGACTAGAATTTCGTGGAATCTGGAGGAGTTACACCGCCAGTAGGGATTTTTTATGTGCCTTGTCTGAGAAGAAGGAATACTTTTTAAATATTTCTTCACTGAAAAATTTACCGACCTCGATCGGATTTGAACCCGCGTCCCTTAGATATGGAGGCAAACATGTTAACCACGTCACCAATCGGGGCTGGTTATATTATGCATTACAGTATTTCAAAATAGGGAGACTAAATAATCTACCCGAGTATATTTATATTCAAATATTACGCAGTCCACCACAATAAAACTTTGATTTGATGCTTTGGTATTAGACCTATACTTTGATAAAAATTGAATAAATCTTATGTCGTTTTTACGAAGAGCTTCTTGAACCATCCGGATGTGTTTTGTTACATTTGTGGTGAGTATATCCTGAAAAAAAGTAAGAAATCTAGTTAAGTTTGTTAAGAGGGCGTATCTTGTTTACTTTAATGTCCAGCTTGGAGACGAAGATTAGTCCCTGTGTGAAGCATTTATAACAATAGGCAAATTAAAAGAGGAGCTACCTGAAATTCAAAGTACCAATGGTTTGAAGCGAACCAAAAAAGAACATGATGATTGTTATTTTTATTGTATAAATGTCAGTGAATCAATCAAAATATTCGAAATAACTGGATATATCCTGACCGTCATTCACACTCAAATAATATACCCATTTTATCTTTCAAATATCAACCAAAGATTCTAAAGAATGATAGTCATATTCCAATACTCATATACCTGATTACATGGGACTAACAAAAGTGGAAAGGGTAACAGTGACAGTAATTTTACAACAACTTTTTAACCAAAATGAACTCAGCAACCTCATCAAGGATCTGAACCTTTCACATGAATCTGTTGAAGTGCTGGTATCTATGTTGAATGAGAAGAATCTACTTCATCCTAGAGACAGAATTACATTTCATGGTAGCAGAGAAAAGGTTTGCTACCGTTCTTCTTCGACGGCAACAACGTAATATCCTTCCATGGTGTTAACCGTTTGATGAAAAATTTGGGTTTATCAGAATACATGCCAAATGAATGGCACCATTTGATTGATAGCTTCAAAGGAAGCTTCAGATGTATGCTTTTACGAAAAGACTGCATATGCTGAATCTTCCGTTATGAAAGAGGAATGCCAGCAGGTTTCGCTAGTTTTAGAAAAGAGCATCAATGGATAATTTGTTTGGACCTAAAAAAGATCAAACATTTGCTCGACCAGCAAGGTGGGTACACCAAATATTAATGCTTTTTATTTCGGTGGAATAGTGAATTGAAAAATGACCACCGGGTGAAATAAGGTAATCTTCGAGAAAATGTGTGGTAATTGAATACAAAATGTTATCAATGGATCTTTGATTGACAGAAAAAAATTATCCTGCTACCATTGCATATTAAACTTGTCCTGATCAAGCAAATTGTAATGGATTTGGACAAAGAAGAATTTTTCATTAGTTACTGATCGCATATTCCCAGGATTAAGTACTGATAAATTAAAAGCAGGGATTTTTGCCAAGGATCTACGTTTCATAAAGTAAATGGACAAAATTGAATTTTTTGCCTGGTCACTTCGATAACTACACTGAATTGGCCGGGCATGTGCCAACCGATTCTGATAAGCTTAGCTGTAGCATAATCATCAAGATGCACTACCTTCACCGTCTCTCAGATCGCTTTTAAGAGAACCTTCGTGATGTAAGCGACGACCAAGACGAAATGTTTCACAGAAAATAAAAACCATGGAAGAAAAATTCTGGAGAAGATTGGACACTGACTTAATGGCAGATTATTGCCGGAATATTGAGCGGAACAAAATCCTGCAAACGAAGTTTCTCATATGTTGACTAAGTGACCTTTTTTGATGTTCTTGACATCAAACAAATTGACTTGGTAATATGATTTCTTTTAATAGGATATAATATTAATAGGCTATGTATGTATATATTATGTAGATATAATAAAATATTAAAAATATCAGATAAGGTTGAAGGTTGAATCGGCGTACAAGATTTCAGTGTTGTATTTCCAAAACTATAGCTCACAAAGAAAAACTGATGCTATTGCTGAAATTAACAGTCCAAATATACCTAAGAATTGTTCTAATTTTTAAGGCGCCAGCATGTGTGTTGGTCAAAGTTAATCATTTCTATTTTACCATTAATAGTTTTATGACCTCTGAAAAATTTTTCATATGAGTACTAAAATGGTTTTATTCTAGTTTTAGAGCTTTACTAATAAGCATTTTGTCGTATAAAGCCACAAATGGGAGAAGCCCAGGATTTCTTGAACGATGTCATTAATTCCCTTCTAAACATGCTTCAATGATTGTTTTTAGATACTCAGTTTGATGGGAATATTCCAAAAGATTTAATTATTTAAAACTCACTGTACATTAAAAACTATGGACTCAGGTATGTTAAATTCGATACATAAAGTGACTAACAAGGAAAAAATTTTAGATATTCACTACTGATTTTGAAAATTTTGTGATATGTTCTAGTTGACTAAAGAATATAAAAATACATTACATACAAAAGTTAAAGCAAAATTTTCTTAGCTGATTTGTAGAAAAATGCATTATTTTTAAATGAAGTGAAATGAAAAATGTTTGTCGTAAGGAGGGGCCAAGTTAATGACAATTTTATCTGGCAATTCCCAAACGTTCCCCAAATAGCGATGCATGCTAAAATTTCATGTATCAATAGCAACAGTGCTTAACAACGAATTTATAATTTATGAATATTTATTATCGTTAGCTCTCTGTGGCTTTCTATATTCTTAACTTGAAAATGTAATAAAACAGCCATGCGTTTTCCTAAAGTGAAGAAAGTCCACATAAACCTACAAAATATTTAAGCAAGCATTAGCTAGTTGAACTATGGACGTTATATTGGTGGTTATCTGATGCTAATGATTTAAAAATGGCGATAAACATTCGAATCGTTTTCTAATTTGATTAACTCCAGGAGATGTCATCAACGTTCTATGTTCTATGTAAGAATCATATAAAACCAACCACAATCGCATGCTAGTGTATTTATCCATACACCACTGTTACGAACTCGTACTTAAATCCTTTTCCGAGAAGAGGAAATAGGGCTATAATAAATTTTCGTAGCGAAAGAAAGCTTTGTTAAATTCCGAGTAACACACGTCGATGCTCATCGTATTCTCCAACCTTACTAGTATCAGCCATTGGAAATGAGTTTTTGGAAGCAACAAAATTAATGCAAAGCTCTAAATTGTAGGAAAGTGCGGGTCAAAAATAATTGAATAAATAGTCCAATAATATTTATTGTCGTGTGAAAACTTTTGGTTTCTAGACGAACTGCTGTAAGCGGTTTCGTTTTTATTTTGAAACAATATATGGGACCTTATTTAGTCAGTTGCATACTTACATTCGTAACACCCTGTAGGTGTTGTTCGTTTTGTGGATTATTTCAAAACTACTCGTAGCACGTAGCACGATTCTGTGTATTACTTTATAAATTGTATAGAAATTTCGTTATTATAGCTTACAAATCTATAATTTACAATTTAGTAACATTAAAGCTAGATGGTGCTTATTATTTGCTGTTCATGCTCTACATTTATTATTTATCTTTCCTAGATCTAATTCAAAAACATATTTACCTAAATATCTCAACCAAATTAACTCATGTTATCATTTAATTATATGTACTTTACATTATACGATAACCAATCTTAAATAAGCGCGTATTTGGGGATAAAATTACAATAATAAATTTTGAACTCAATGCAGCCACTAATAATACAATTTTTACAAGGCCAACTTTAATCAATAAAAACAACTTTCAGATATCTACCACTTATTACTTTACGTCATATTTACATGTACACCCGTAGTATATGTAATAAAACACGAAGAACATGTGTTCTCAGTTATTGATTTCTTATTCTGCCGATTTCTAAATTAAAGAATATTACATTATATCATGTTCTGTAGGGAAATATTTTTAGGGACTTTCTTACTAAGCATTGTATGAATAATCTGACTTATAAATGATGCTCGCTAATAAAGCGCAACTTAATAATTTTTAGTCAAGAAGGTCCATGCAATTAAAAGTAAATTAAAATTTACGTTAAGTGTAACCCTTGGTTTACACTTGTCAATCAAAATTACAAAGCAATGACTAGAGATTATGTTTACCTGCAGTTTTAGAACGCATTTGTTTGTCTTCCAGTAAAAACATTAAATGTATTTATTTTCAATAATTTATTTATTGAAAAAGAATGAAAAATTAAACAATCATAAAGATTTCAAAATAATTCTTACTATGGAATCCCTTTCTTGTACGTTAATTTATCATAAAATGTTCATTTAAATCCTCACTTTGGGATTTTAATCCTTTTACAACTTTTCTATGAATTTACTTTGTTAGAACATTGTTCGTGATCACCTACCTTCAGTCAGATAGTTTAATGACAACTTTCATTTTTCCATCATCTTACTTTCACTTTCAAATAATAGAAGGCATTTTCTTCATAAATTATTTATTCATTCTATACAGTTAGTGTATGTACAGGGTTTCCAAAATTCAACGCTTTCTTAAGGTATCTTGGTAACTGTTGACCTAAGTCAAAAACTAATTAAGCGCTTATGGGCTCGATTTTAGAAATAATATTCATGGTGAAAACAAAACTCAAAAGTTTTCAGTTGTTTCCGAAATACAGGGCGAAACTAAAAATTTGACAATTTTGAAATTGTTTTATAACAATTTTATTCTAAAAGATATCAAAGCATTTTTTAAACACTTTTGTTACTATATTCTATGCAAAATTAAATGACATTAACTAAAATTTTTATAAATTATGGTTAAGGAGCTGTTACATACAACTTTGTTATTTTAAATGGAACAGGCTGTATTTTTTTAACTATAAGATTCAGCTTTAGATTCTCTTTTCAACGATATCCATCTTTTACATTGATGTTCATAAAAAAACTGTTTACACCATAATTATTATTTTTAAAATCGACCCCATAAGTGATTAATTAGTTTTCGGATTAGGTTAACAGTTACCGAGATACCCAATGAAAGTGCCGAATTTTGAAACCCTGTACATACACTAACTGTATATATTGAACAAATAATTTATGAAGCAAATACCTTCTATTATTTGAAAATGAAACTAAGATGCTGATAAAATGAAAGTTGTCATCAAACCATCTGACTAAAGGTAGAAACCTACAATCAACTTATAAACGCATCTGTAGTTAAGGTCGTATATTTGCATTATAAAGCCATGTTAATTAAATACTTAAAAAATTATTTATTGAGTAAAATATACAAATTATTTAAACAGACTGAATAGCTGTAAATTACAAATTCTTTGCTAACGTAGTTGGATTTATAGTAATTCTGACATGTATAAAGTAACACAAAAACTCATCACATAAATGAGAATTCAAAATTACAGGGTTAAAAATAATTATTTGTGAATAGGGAATTAAACGTAACTACTATTTTACTTGTCATATATTTAGAATAATTAAATTGTCATGTATAATAGTACACGTATAATTAGTAAATTCCTTGGGTTGGTCCTTATTAATTTTGTTCACAGTTAAATATTTAACTTTTTTGATATATTTTAATAAATTTAAATAAGTACTAAAAGTTTGCCTTATTTTATATTACAAATCGTCGTTCTTCATATTGAATTTAATATATAGAGTGTTTATAAAAACCTTTTTATTACCCATATTGTTTTAATTATTTATTGCTTTTATTATTTTCAATTCATACAATTTTCTTAACTATACTAAACAGTTTGAGCGCAAATACCTACGCTATCGTAAGTTATTCAAACATTAAAATTAACCATAAATGCGCTTGTATATGTCACATTTTTCCATCACTGATGTGCTAGCACTATGTTCCTTATTATGGCCATTTAGCTCAATTCTTTGTTCCGGTTCTTAAGTTCCTTTAAGTTAATCAGATGGCGTCCTCTACTTTGGTTGTATAATAAAAAAGTCAAATCAGCCCATCTTCATTGAGTCGGCTGTGGCTTTATATATGAGCTTCTTATCAAAATTTCTGTGAATTAGATCTCGAAAGAATACTCGTAGATAACCTCTTGATACGAGATTCCAGAATATTCTTACTTGGTAGTCTAATTTTTACTCTTTTTAGATGAAACTATAATCGGTTTTACACTGATAATGCGAGTAATGCACAAATATCTATTTACAAATTATATCCTAATGGGCAGGAATAATCTTATTATATATTTTACAATAATTAATAAATGAACCCCGAATTTTTGCACAACTTTTTATACTAAATTTAAGACATATAGTTCAGAAATTATCCACTAATTAATAAAAATGAAGATTACTTGTTTAGTTACTCAACCGCTAAGCTATTTTAACATAGGATACTACCTTTTAATTTATTTATAATAACAAAATTCATAAATTCATATAAATTCATAATTAAATATGTATATACTAATTATTACCATAACACTGACTTCAAAAAATATTGTTATCTGTAACTTTCACTTAAAAATATTTCATTGACTTGTTAAATATTTTTAAATTGAAATAAAAAATCCAAATATCGTATTTTAATACATACTGTTGGACCCTTGTAGATTGTAATTAAAATCAACTCAGATCCAACACTAAAAAATCTGGTGTGAAACAACACACGACTTTCTCTTGCGCACATAGATATGCCAATAGTATCCACAAAGATTAGATTATTGTCTGCGTTTATTTTGGAAACAATAATTGTAAAGGTCGCCGTCCAAGTTACTGGACAGGCGAAAGGCTGCTTAACTCCAAAAATGTTCACTGATAAATTGCTTCAACGCATGTTTTCAGAAAAACTGTTAAGTTCATGTAAAGGGGCATTAAATACATAATAACCGTAGCACATTTAAAAATAAAAGTT
>JAHWXV010083582.1:0-11676 GCA_024586415.1 Phrixothrix hirtus
TCTAGGTTACCAACAGCTTTATACCAGAGGCGTGCTGAAGACCCATCCCACTCTCCGTTAGGTATTCTGGCAGCTGGACATCATCTCTCCTTTCTTTTTTTTATCACGTGGGCGTAGGTAAGAGCAATTTGAAGCGTGGCAGACATAAAAAGTTTGGCGAGTTTTGTTACGAATTTGGGGTGACAACTTACGCGGACAAAAGAAATTTGTACACATTAAATATTGAAATTCCAGAATTAAGGCAAGGTCAGAATGAAAGTGTTTTTGATTTCTTTAATAAGGTACAACATTCGTTAAATTAACAAATTTCCGTTAAAAGTACGCGAAGTCAACCTAAAGAAAATTTAGTTCTATCCACTTACTTTAGGAATTTAGCTTTAAGAATACTTTTAAGAGGCTTGAGAGAGCCAATAGGTCAACTTATGAGGGCAAAGAATCCACTTAACTTAAACTCAGCACTTAATATGTTAACAAATGACTTCCAATTTGAAAACAAGAATGAAGTAAATTATCAGAACAAAATTAATACGCATAATGCAAATAGTCAATCCTTTAATAAATCATGGTAACAAAACAAAGTCATACCCAATAAAAAATTCCATAATAACTTAAAGTTTAGAAATTCTAATCTCGCAGCCTATTATAAGCCAACGCCTACAAATTTTAACGCTACTAATCAATTTAGCAACCCTTTCAGTCAGAATAGAACTTCTACACAAAATCCTCCATTTTACAAGCCAAACTCTATGAGTATTTCTATTCAAAATACTTGCCAAAACCAATTACTACGTCAAACGTCGAACAGGTTTCAGAATTTTAATAAGAGCAACAAACCTAACCTTATTTCGGAAGAAATGTTTAATATTGATGACAGTCACGATTTAAGTTGTGCGACAAATTTTGATGCAATCACGCTAAACGAGAATGATTTTGGGAACCGCGTAGATAATAATTATTTAGGCAACGCAGCTTCGGAACAGATAACTCGTTCGAATTAATGAACCTTACGAATAATTCCAACAAATTACCCTATATAACTTTACCTGAGCATAATTTAAAAGTCCTTATAGATGCAGGTAGCACGAGATCATTCGTAAGACCCAAAGTTGCTTACCAATATTTTAAAAACTTAATTGCTAATGACGCGTTTAAAACTACGACTGCGCACGGTGCTTTAATGAAAGCAAATGAAAGCACACTAATACCACTTTCAAGTATATTTAAACTTGGCAAGGGTCATTAATTAAAATATTATTTATTTAATTTCCACAATAATTTTGATATATTACTAGGAATAGACAATTTAAATTTTTTAAAGGCTGTAATCGACAAAAATAACGTGTTATGGAATACAAAGTTGATGCTAATAATTAAAAAGACTGTATATACACATGCCGTATGTACAATATAGAAACACAATGAAACTTTGCAACTAATAATGCAATAAGTTGCTTGTTGACTTAATAAATAGGAAAGCCATCTACACCTGACCTAAATTAGAATAAGTTAGATTAAGAATAGACAGAACGATAAGAGACATAAATGTAACCAGTCGACATCGATTGTACTTTAAGAAAGTAAATCTGTAATGAGCAATAAATAATTACAAATCAAAAGACCAACAAAACATGTTTATACATGGCGACCCTGGCTAAAAGAACAAGTTTGGACACATCAAAAATTAGCTATCGCTGCCTAAAGGAGTCCTGCTTAAAAATTCGAAATGGTGAGTCACGAATCTAAACAGGAAGCGACAATTGTACAAGCCACAGGAATTGGTAGCAACTAAACAGAATAATCTCAAGGAAAAAATTGGGCATGCACCGAAATATTATTACTAACTGTAAATATTTTAATCAGGGCCGTGATTATATATTTTATTTTTAGAAAATCTCGACATAATTTAAGAAGGTCTATGCAACGAGAAATAAAAATGAACGAGGTAAGGAGATTAGCTTCCAACAGCAACATCGTATAGGACACCAGTTCCAGCATCCGCCAACAGCTGTAGGAAGAAGCAGGTGGAGAATTAGTTCGCGCAGCTCAACTGCACGTTGCGGACATTTTGGGATAATATGAAAAAAGGTCAAATCGCAAGAGGAAAGGACCGAGCGTACCTAGATCGTAAATGTTTAGAGCTAAGCAATTTTAGAGAAGATGTTAATGTATTACCTAAAGAGGCACAGCTAAGTACAAAAATTAAAGCCACAAAGAGCGTTTCAATTCCGGTAATTAGCGAGCTTTTTGATAGAATTAAGGATAAATTAGTCCACTTAACAGATATTTTAAACGAACGTCAAAGGAAAATAGGCGAAACAGTCAAAAAAACGCTTGCAAACGTTACTACAATGTCAGGAAATTTTAATTTTAAAGTCGCGTCATGTTTACTGCCAAAAGGCTGCCGAATTTACCAAATTTTTTTAAACGAAGCTGCAAACAAATTTTAATAAATTACATTTTAAAAGTTTGCATTTCTAGGAGAGACCGAATTAGATTGCAACTGCAATATGTTGACGTGGCCGATCTTATAAATGACTTACATAAATACTTCAATCCTAAGCAATCGTTCACTCTACTTCTAAAGAAATCACAAAAGTTTAAACAGGGTAATTTAACTGTTGAAAAATTCGGAAAAGGTATCGAAAAGTTAATGTCAGATTTAACCATTGCACAGTCCAGAAATAACGCGTCCGCTATCAAAATTTTTAATCAGAAAACCAAAAAATTGCTGTAGATGTTTTTCCACTGCCGAAACGCGAACCGTAGTCCAAGCTAGGAATTTCAAATCCTTAAGCGAGGCCATTGCCGCCGCACGAGGCTTCATTCCACAACCGATCGAAAGTCAAATGTGCGATACGCGGAACCTTACTCAGCGTAGTAGAGGCCAACAACATTTCTGCCAGTACATTAACATGAGAGGTTACTGTAAGACAAACACGAATTCAAACTATTTTGGACCACAAACAGAGGGAATTCAAATTATTATAACGCCAATAATATATATCGCAGTAACGCACATGGACAGTAAAAAGCATTTAGGGGTAATAGAAACCAAAATTTTGGGGGACCCAGAAGCGCGAATTTTAACCGCCGAAGTTACAATAGTCGTATTTATACAGCGACAAGCGGAAGTAGTCAAGGCAATTTACAAAGGAAAACAGTCGTCATGGGTGACACAGATGCTTCTCAGCTTTTTCGGGACACGCCGTCACAATTTTTTCGAGACCCAAGGGAATAAATCACAAATTCTTACATTAAAAAATAATTATACTAAATTAAATTACGTTAGGATGTTATACGGAAACAACGAAATTCGTTTCATATTAGATACAGGAGCTGAGGTTTCAGTATTTTTTTCTAGTTCAATTAACCCAAACTTACAACGTATGAGTTGCGAAGACAAAGTCCAAATATCGAGAATAGCTAGCTCTTTAACGGGCCAGGGGTTAGCAATCATCGACCTAACAATAGGAAACGTAAGCTTTTCGCACAATTTCATCATT
This sequence comes from Phrixothrix hirtus, assembly GCA_024586415.1. Lineage (NCBI taxonomy): Eukaryota > Metazoa > Arthropoda > Insecta > Coleoptera > Phengodidae > Phrixothrix > Phrixothrix hirtus. The sequence goes on from JAHWXV010083582.1 coordinate 3,504, forward strand.
TTGCTGCAATTTGAAAGGCAAGCCGATGCAATTATTGGGATGCATTCTTTTTTGAAAAGCATTTTGCAACAATAAATTACAAATTAGGTGAATTTTCATTTTACATAGGATTAATTTGCCGCTGGAATCTAATTACGATAATTATGTTATAATCCCACCGAGATGTCAAATTATCAAGCATGTAATGTTAGACCCAAGCGGGGATCGATTAATATTTTCACAAATTGCGGAGGGAGTGCATATTATTAGCCCAATTGCTAGACGTAGCAAAAATTCAACATATCCAATTTGATTTTTAAATATTACCGAAAACCACTATAATTAAAAAACGTCCAACCCAAAACCGCACCAGTAAACAGTTTCGACATCATGCAATTCCCAAAAATTGAAACTGCACCCACCGATAGAGCAGAAGAAGTTTTACAGTCATTAGATATAAAAAATTTAAATCGTAAAGAACAAGAGACAATTTTCTGTATTTGTGCAAAGTATAATGACATTTTCCACCTGGCACATGATAAGTTGACCGCAACGAATATATACAAGCATGACATAGAGCTTAAAAGAGATGCTGTATCATCATATACAAAACTATACAGATTACCTCAGACGCAGAAACTAGAGATTAACAATCATATTACTAAAATGTTACAGAATAAAATTATAGAACCAGAGAAATCAGCGTGGAATTCGCCAGTCCCTTTAGTACCAAAGAAGCTAGGAACCGACGGGAGAAAACTCTATCGCATAGTTTTAGATTTCCGAAAATTAAACATGCAAGATTTAGATGTTAGATTTCCTTTAGCAAATGTGCAGAAAGTTCTAGATTCCTTATCAGGTTCCATATACTTTACACACAAGGTTACTATCAAGTCTAGTTAGCGGAAAACTGCCGCTATTGCATTGAATTTACAACTAATCAAGGCCAATATGAACTTGCTAGGTTACCAAAGAAACAAATTAATCACGCGAACTTTTCTGCAATACCCAGATTTTTCAAATAGAAACAAATTCGTATATAAAGTAGATGCTTCTAAATTTGCCGTAGATGCAGTTTTGTGTAATTTAGACCACAGGCCAGTAGAATATGCAAGCAGAGCACTTAATAAAGCAGAAATAAATTACTGTACCATAAAAAAGAATTGCTATCAATTGTATTCGCAATGAAACATTTTAGACACTATTTATACGGTAGGACATTTGATATCCAAACAGACCATAGGCCCTTAATTTACCTGTTCGGAAAGAACAACCCATACAGTAGATTAACAATGTTTAGACTTATTTTAGAGGAATGCGGTTTCAATATAACACACATTCCGGGTACGAGATAACGTAACCGCAAATGCCTTATTGCGGATTCAACGTCATCAGAATTAAAAGAAATAAACAAGCAGATTGAAGTGAGCATAAAAGTTATGACTGGTACCAAGGCTCAAAAAATTGCCAAGAACGGCGAAACTAATGACCTATATACTGAAGGAGCTCACGAAATTAGGATTGATGATCACCCAAATTTCGTTCAGTTACTTAATAAACCTAAAAATTTTACAGAATTAAAAGCTTTGAACACTAAGGGATTCCACGAAATATTAAACAGCATTTCAGAGCTACCACAAATCTCGAGATACGGAAATAAGGTATTTCACAACGCAGCGTTAAAAATTATCTACTTTCACGTAGAAGAAAGAAATATTTATTCAGCTGATGAACTACGGTCACAGTTGAGTCTGTTGCTAAGAATGTGTACACAAAATAAGGTTAACGAATTACTAATCTATACAGAATATATTAACCATTTGCCACATTTATTAATTAAACAATTATTATTATGCGCATCTGAATTAATGAAAGCAAATATTAAGTTATCAATTATAACAAATGCACCAATAATCGCAGACCGTGAGGCGCAGAAACTTATTTTAAATGACTTTCACCTATTGACGCCTGGGGGCAACACGGGTATCTCGCGTATGCTTAATCCAATAAAGAAATACTTTTTTTGGTCAAGTTTATATAAGAACGTCACAGAATTTGTTCAAAAATGTGACGCATGCAAACGTCATAAATACTTGAGGCCGCTAACATAGCCGCGTCGGATAACAACAACTGCTACAAGAGCATTCCAAAAAGTATTTCTTGATCTAGTGGGATCTTTACCAACATGCGTAAGCGAAAACAAGTACATTTTAACTTTGCAATGCGAACTAACAAAATTTGTTTAAGCATTCCTTTTACAAAATAATGAGTCAGCCACAGTAGCAAAAGTATTTGTCGAAAATTTTATTCTAAGTTACGGTGTCCCAGCCGAAATTGCCACCGACCGAGGCACTAAATTTGTATCCTCACTTTTTAAAGAAACGTGCGAGTTATTACACATAAAGCAATTAAATTCAAACCACGTATCACCACGAAATACTGGGATCTACAGAAAATACCTATAAGGGATTAGGTGCAAATTTACGGATCCAAGCTAACCAGTACAATAACAACTGGAGCGCTTGGGTAAATTTTTGGAAATTTTCATACAATACGATTCCACATAGTTAAACGTCCTATAGCCCTTTCGAATTAGTTTTCGGCAACATAGCGAGGTTTCCATCAAATGGTTTGGTTTCAGTAGAACCATTTTATAATTTTGGTTATTATCCCAAAGAGCTCAGATTCAGATTACAACAGGCACAAGCTGACGCTAGACAAAATTTACTTGATTCGAAACTTAAGAGAAAAATTTATTACGACAGTGAACAGACTGTAGTAGAAACTAGTTATAAGGTAAGAGATTTAGTTTTAGTGCGGAACGTTACGGGCAACAAATTGGAAGGACTGTTCCAAAAATCATACAGTGTAGTGCGCGACGGATCGCCAAATCTAGTTATAAGGTGTGCAGCAAAAGTGATCACAATTCATAAAAACAGAATGAAACTTTACCATAAGTTTATACAAAATAGGAACTAATGTGTCAAGTAGGATTTTTTTAGCATGTAAAACATAGAATCTTTATACTTTTAGGTGTATGGTTGTAAGGTTTGCAAAAGGGAAAAACTTTTGTAAGAGAAAATAATACAAAAAGTTTGTAGCAAGTAAAAGTACGAAGGAGCAAAATATTTTTTTCATTATGTTTAACGAAAAAAATGCTTTTCCCGAACGGGGAAGGTGTGATGGAATATAAAGTTGATGCTAATAATTAAATAGATTGTATATATATATATATATATACACATGCTGTATATACAATATAAGAACACAATGAAACTTAGCAACTAATAATGCAATAAGTTACTTGTTAGCAAATATGAAAGCCATCTACACCTGACCTAAATTAGAATAAGTTAGAATAAGAATAGACGGAACGGTAAGAGACGTAGATGTAACCAGTCGACATCGATTGTACTTTAAGAAATTAAATATGTAATGAGTAATAAGTAATTACAAATCAAGAGACTAACAAAACATGTTTATTATAAACGATTTACCAATCACCCCTTATTCTAGAATAAAAATACTGTTTCAATTAAATGAAAACGTAAATGTTAGTAACATTTCCTTAAATAATAAAATTAAGTTAGAGCCCTAGTTAGAAATGATTATTAAAGTACTAGTAGGAATAGAAAGCGGTAACATGATAATACCCGAATTGGAAACAAGAAATGTCTTTATTCCAGAATGCGTAACGACAACTACAAATTGTCATACTGTATATACTGTGGTAAAGCCCACAGACTCGACTATTTTAATTAAATTCAATGAACTTATAAAGGTAGAACATTTTGACGATTTTACTTATTATGTCGGTCCCAATTATAATTCCTTTAATGTCGAAAAAATAAAATTTGACATGTCAAAAATCAGAACCAAGCATATGAACCCGGAAGAAATTTTCGCTATGCAAAAATTAATCGGAGAATATTCACATATATTTCATTTAGAAAATGAACCATTGACATTCACTAATGAAATCAAACATGCAATTAAAACTAAAGATGAAATCCCGGTCTATTTAAAATGATACCGATATCCTAAGGTTCACAGACAGGAAGTGAACACCCAGATACAAAAGATACTAGATCAAATATCATCAGGCCATCAAGTTTCTCGTGGTCGTCACCGATTTGAATAGTTCCAAAAAAGTTAGATGCTTCCGGAAAAATGAAATGGAGGATCGTAATCGATTACCGGAAGTTGAATGACAAAACAATCGATGACAAGTATCCACTACCGAACGTAACAGATCTATTAGATAAACTTCGAAGATGTAAATATTTCACTGTGCTAGATCTAGCGTCCGGATTTTACCAAATAGAAATGAGTAAACGGGTTATTCCAAAGACCGCGTTCAACACAGACAATGGGCACTACGAATCCACAAAAAGTCCCATAGGCCTAAAAAATTTTCCCTCCACATTTCAAAGGGTAATTGATAACGTCCTTAGAGGTCTAATAAATGAAAAATGTTTGGTATACTTGGATGATATCATTATATTCAGTGTAAGCTTACAGTAACAAGTAGAAAATTTAAAATTAGTATACGAAAGGCAAATTTTAAAGTTCAGCTGGACAAATCTGAATTCCTAAAGAAGCAGGTCGCATATATAGGTCATATAGTGACATCTGAAGGCATAAAACCAAATCCCGGCAAAATTTCGGTTATAAAAAGATATCCTATACCCAGAACTACGAAATAAATTAAAGACTTCCTCGGGCTTCTAGGGTACTATAGAAAGTTCATAAATAACTTCGCCAAGCTAAGCAAACCCTTAACAAAATGTCGAAAAAAGGACGCCGAAATTAATATAATAGGTCCCGAGTATGTTGAATGTGCTTCAATATGTGCAAAAATCTTTTAACTAATGAACCGCTACCACAATACTCAGATTTCAGTAAACCCTTTAACTTAACTTGCGACGCCAGTAACAATAGGCGCTGTTTTGTCACAAGCAAATGTAAGTAATGATCTCCTAGTTGCATATGCGAGTAGAACCTTGAACGAATCCGAACAAAAATACTTAACTATTGAAAAAGAATTATTGGTTATTGTGTTGGGCACGCAATATTTTAGACCATACGTGTTTGGACTAAATTGAAAATCATAACAGATCATTAGGCCTCTTGAATGGATATTTTCAATAAAAGAGCCGAGTTCGAAACTAATAAGATGGAGGCTCAAATTAGAGGAATTTGACTACGAAATAATTAAAATAAAAGGTAAACTAAATATAAACCCATACGCGCTTAGTAGAATGACAAAAGGCGACACCATTAATAACATAAATAAGAAGGTCATTCATTTAGGCGAGTATCAGAATTACTTAGTAAATAAAGGATCTATGGAGCCAGCGTATTTTATAAAGAGATCGAGGGCGATATATTTGATTCCCCTTTAAAATCTAACGTTGTTCATTGTGATAATAAAGATTTAAAAATGTCACAAAGAATAGCAAGGAAATTTAAGGAAGATTTCGGAAATATAAACCTTTTGTAAAGTCAAAATCCTTAATTGCATAATCTAGTGTATCTAATAGAAAACAATAGATTTATTATTTATTTAATAACAAAAATTAATTACTTCGACAAACCTTCCAATCATGACGTATTTTATACTTTATTAAATCTAAAGGAATTTTGCAAGATGAATAAATTAAATAATATTACACTACCTAAGATAGCGTGTCGACGAGATGAGTTATCTTGGTCAGACTTGAAGAATATGATAAGTCACATTTTCAAGACTTGCAATATGCAACTTACAGTCTACACCTATGATAATGAAATTCAAGAGCCGTAACCATCGCAGTTTGAACTTAATGACTATGAAATAGATAAGTATTATACATTAAGTAAATACATGGAGGATTTTAATAAAGAATTAGAAAATAGTATCCAGGAAAAAAATGATAACCAATCGTTAATTGTTGAACTTAATAACGATATAGATGAAGAGGATTTAGATGACCAGACCGTATATACAAATATAGAGGACACTATAATTTGTATTACTATCATAGATTCGCCTGTTAACATCGGAAAGATGCAAATTATAATTTCAAAAGTAGAACATAGCCCTGAGAACCCTATTGTATCGAAAATACATATTGATAAACAACGAATAAAAATTCAATTTTCAAAAAACAATTATGAACAAGAAATGATTGAATTTGTTAAAGAGTATGTTAACCTTAAAATCAAATATCGTTTATACTTTAAAAATAAACCGTACAAGGAATTCGCTAGAGTAATTCAGAAATATTTAAAAAATGCTGAAATTAACATGGTTAGAACAACATGTAATTTATTAGATGTAAACGACTATGATGAAATCTTAGACGTGATAACGACTACCATGAGAGTAAGACCAACCACCGCGGGATAGTCCAAACCTTTAATCGAATAAAACAAATTTATTACTGACCGAATCAGTAGAAATCCATACAGACGTGTATAAATAACTGCGAAATTTGCCAATTAACTAAATATGATAGGAATCCTTTAAGACTAAGATTTAATATTACCCCTACGGCGCTAAAACCCTTTGAGATTTTACACGTAAATAGCATTAACCCACAATTAAAAACCGCGAATATTATACCCAAACACAGCAATACAACGCAAAAAATTCATTTTTCAAATATTAAAAGACCTAGGAAAATAACCTGTAAATTTAGATCACTTTCAGGGCATTCTCGTCAGCGTACGGATCCCAAATAAGGAACATCATAGAAATCCCGAAATTCTTCCAATAAATTTGGGTCCCAAAAGATTAGAAAAATAAAAACATACATTTGCTGACTATTACGATTTAAACTAACTATTTAAATAATATGAAAATTTAAATACACAACACTAATTTTTAAACACAAATGTTAATAATTTAGGGTTTAGAAAAGAGTTACATAATCACGACAAAATTATACAATTGTAAAAGCTAACATTGAATCAAATTAAATAATGCCCAAGCATACAGAGTTAGAAGTAAGAGAGTTCTTATAGACGGATTAGGCACAATATTCAAATTTTTACGTGAAAGTTAGATGCCGAAGACGGTAAAAGGTACAATAGAATTTTAGAACACCTACAAAGGCATGAAAAATACTTAGAGTATCAGTTAGGTATGTCATACTCCGTTAAACATGCAATGATAAATAATTTCAATAAAACAATGACTAACATCCAACATAAAGAACGAATGTTGAAATAAAAATTTGTACAACCACACGCTAAGACGGAGGAAAATTTAAAGCTAGAACACGTTACTTTCGCTAAAGACGAATTAATTATACTTTATAACGCAATTCTAAGCGTTCTGCAAGATGTAGAAAATTCAATCACGTTTTGTAAACTATAAACGTTACATCCTAGCATAATCAGACCGTAAGAATTTACCCAATTAGAAAGAGTCTCTGCTCACTACAAAAATCGATTACCGTTCGATTTAAAATTACAAAATATCCTAGACTTTCAATCAATCTTAAAACTAAATTCCAAAATAGAGCCTTCTAGAATAAGTTATTTTATTTCAATTCCTATCAACTTTGACGTTAAATATGATTTACATTATTTAAGGCCATTACCCACTAAGAGTAGGTTAACATTTGCAACAATTACCCCTAATGTAGGATATTTATTAAATCTAAATTAAATGAGAAGGCCTATGATCCATATATGTATTTAGAGTAAAATTTATCAGTGTTCAAACGCTCTAACAACAATATTTAACTCAACTTGCGAGCAACAAATTATACAAAATGAGAACTTCAATAATTGTTTATACACTATGCTTATTGTAGAGAATAATCACGTGGTAATTATCTCAGAGTTAATTAATATTCAGCTGTTTTTCCACAGGAAGAGAGGGTTCGAGTTAGCTACAACAACAGCGAAGAAATCAAGGCACTACAAGGAGTGTTCCTGATTGAAGAAAATAATTGCGGAATATATTTTAATGGACACAAGTTAAGCTACCGCGAGGAATCATATGGGAAACCAATATTGATGGAAAACATAGTAGAGGGAGATAGGGGCTTCTGGGACACCATTTTCGTCCAACCTTGAAAACCGGTTTTTAATGACCCCCCACCCGCGGCATAATTGATTTTTAATGACTCGCCTGCGGCAAACATATATACAGGGTGCGTCAAAAATGTATATACAGTGTGCTTCAAAATAAATATATAGG
>JAHWXV010083618.1:0-11241 GCA_024586415.1 Phrixothrix hirtus
TATCAATATTTAGAACAATTTTGGCAACGTAATTGCTTTACGAGTAATCGTATACCTATTGACTTGCCTTGCTACTATTTAAAATGCTTAACATGAGCGTCCCCGAAATTAATAGTAGTACTAATTATGAAAATTATAAATCAAGGATGAAAATAGCAACTAACCAAATATGGTAATAGTCAAAGTATTGGATACATTCTAACAATATTCAAGTGGTTTAATTGATAGAATTTATTGCTGCGGCCACCCCTAAATCTTAGAGCTAAGCAGTCTTATAATTAAATATCAGTTTGAAAGATGGCAGGTAATAGACGAGCGAAACTGCGAATTTGCATAGCGTTTTATTAATAGTTGACAAATCCCTTATCTTCTATATGAACAGCATGTATTTATCATATTATAATTCACTTTCATAAATTTAAATTTAGAACAAGGTAAGAAATTAAACAAGTACTTGGCGCGTTTTATTAAAATGCATAGCACAGTTATTAGTAAAGTTTAATAAGAAACTTATTTTTGCCAAAGGTCAATTCCAATTACTCGCTGAACTGTTCGCTATGAGCGTGCTTGGTAGCAACCAAGATGTTCTAACGAAACTTATGTAAACGTATAGGAAAATATTAGATAAACAAGCAAGAGTACTGTTAAATTGTATTATCTGCAACCGCTTGAATAGAGCCATCGTACGAGCAGTACAAATAACTGCAGAACTATCAGAGACAATGTTATTACAGGTTTAGTGGTGCTAACTTGATAACCCTGTATTATCCTATTAAATGAAACAGAATAACTTTTTTGGAGCAAAGATCTCTCTTTGTCAATTAATTACCCAAGTAAACGTAATTTGAGCGGATACTGCCCGATATTTAACTACTAAACAATAAAGCACGCAATAACACAATAATGCTACAATAGAACCAAATATCGTCGAAGATTCTGCCGAACTGCATTATTCAAAACAAGACCGAACAGTTCCCTTTATTTTAACCTAGGACAGAAACCCCAAGTCAATCGATCTTCAAATATCATATATATTCCCTTTTCCTTTTATTTATAATAAGATTGCCTCTCTCCTTCTCTTATCACTCTCTCTCTTTGAAATCAGCGAACCAGTATAAAAATGCAAGTTTAAAATAAGTCACTATAACTATTTTTTTCACTTCCGGGACTAAAACGTCACATTTAGTCACTCGTTTCCATGACTAAAGATACACCCTTAATCTCAAGGCATTACCATTTTACTTTAATCACAAGGAAATTAGGGGTTCAACAACGTCGGCCTGGATCTGGACGTCCCCGGGGTTACAGATCGTGAAGATTTTTAGCCACAAGAGACAAATTTTCCACAACTGGGTCAATTCTAATAGACTAGACGGGAAGTGTAGAGCGCAGAATGTCAACAATACCTGTTTATAGCTGGATAAAATTTGATGGACTCCATTCCTCCCTCAATTTTTACGTTTTGCTCTGATGCCACTTCACCATGCCCGCAGACTAGAATTGAGTAACGAAAAAACGAATTGGGTACTAGAATGGCATAAAATTGTTTCCAGTGCCGAGTGTTGATTTTGTTTATGAGTTCGTGACGGTCGAAGAAGAGTCAGGAATATGCGTGAAAAACGCAAAAATTCAACATTTTTTCTGGAATGCAATACAGCATAATGAATCAAAGCATAGTATTTGGGTTACAGGATCAATAAAATTAATTTATATTTTTTTGCTTCCGGGATTACTCATTGGGTGTGTAAAAGTACACTCGTATAAAATCAAAATCGCGATTATAAAATCTGGCTCAGGTTCGCGCATTTTAATGTTATTAGTATGTAAGTTAACAAGACAATGTAAAAGACTTTAAGGAGTCGCGGAGTGCGGGAAACATTTAATAATTAAAATAATTATATATATATATATATATATATATTAATGTTTGTAAAACCAGTAGCTTGCCTAATTAGAATTAAACAAACTACAAATAATGTATTTAGTTAAAATAAATTAATGTATATATCAAAAAAGATGTTACCATTTTAAATAGTAATATGTTGCAAGTTAACAAGCTACAGGAAGTTACCGTAAAGCGCAAGAATGAAATAGCAAATAAGTCACGCTAGTGGAATACATAAAGAGCGACGCAAGAATGCTTAGATAAGTTCGACTTCAACGGCGAAGCCGTAAGGACTTCGATTCCGACCGCGAAGCCGGAGATTTCAATTGCAAAGCCGGCGTACTCCTAATCCGACCGCGAAGATGTAAACATCGAGCCGCACGCTCATGGCGAGGCTCGCTTGATGAATCAACTAATGATTTAAAATATATAACCGAGCCGACGAACCTAGTTTTCGCTTGGTAGTTGTTCAACCTTTCCGCTATCGCCGATAGAGTTTTGTTACTTAGGCAACGGACACCATCGCCGAAAGTTAATCACGGTCCTTCAGTTAAACAGTTGCTTGGGCGATAAGGAAACTGAAAAATCCTGAAAATCACCGTCATGCACTGTGGGAGGTCTGTCTAGATTTCGTCGTCGCAGTTGAACGACTCGACGACGACTACGACGAGGAATCCGATAGACCCACATAGAGAGCACGTCAACGTCGCCTTTTGTTGCTCGTGGCCTAAGAGCTGGCATTACGAGACCGCAGAAGGTATATGTGACAGGAGCGCATAAAGTCCTTTAGGTCGATTATTGAAAATCGTTTGTGTATTGATGAGAGAAGCATTGATACGAGACCCGTTCTTAGATAACCTCCAAAAGCATTCTAGAATTCGTTTAAAACTTGTAGAAATTAATTACCGTTGGTTGAGGGCCTTGTTATGAGAAGTGCTAATTAATTAATTTCATTGATACTAATTAGATAGTATCATCCGTCCATTGCTAAAATTAACATTAGCCGAAACAAACCGATTGCCATCAACGATCATTATATACATTCATTGATTGAGATTTACGAATTAAAATTCAATGTTTAATTGCCATCGTTGTAGACGCAAAAGAACAGCTAAACGATAATTTCATTTAGTTCACTTTGTAAATATTTGTTTTAGTAGTAGAGTACGTTTACATCATTGTTTTGGATCTTTCGTTATTATTCTGAATCTTTCATACTCACCTTGTAAATAATTTTTATTAGTAATTAATCATCCATTTATATCTTTTTGTAATATATAACTTATGAAGGTTATTATTTATCAACCCATTTAGCTACGTATGAACAACAAAGCTCACCTTCGCAGAAAAGTCCTGTAAAGACAGAACCCGGCCTCATGGCTGTTGCCTGGAAAAGCAAAATATAAATAATTTTTCCCCCCGACGTAATTAGAGAAAACCGTAAGGTCACAAATGGGTAGGTTCAGTTTGGTCTAGTAGAGGGCACAAAAGCTGCTAGAGCCATTTCTTGGAACGGTTGGTATTCAGTTATCCAACAGAGAAGAAAGTTATATATTAAAACGGAGCAGCCCTAAAAAGTGGCCGCGACTTCTTATGTGAAACGATCTTTTCACAATCGTATAATTTACTAACTAAGCTCGGCGGATATAATAAATTGGATAAAACCTTTAAAAGCAACTTTATTCGCAATAACGGAAATAATAATTTAAATGAACACTTTCTAATACGTTGTACATATGTACATTGGCTGAATTTAGCAGTTGCAAATTAAACAATTGGATTTTAAAATACTCGAAAGATTTCATAGCAAAAGTATGACAAACGTTTAGCGTCTCTTTCGCTCTTTGCAAGGAATATTCTGTACTCCTGTTACTTAAGAATTTTGCTCGGATAGTTCAGTATACTTCCAGGTGCGAAGGGGTCACGTCGCTTGAGGGCGTGCACCATTGCGTAATGATTCGGACGGTTTAAACGATGATACCTTGGTTCTCTCGTGATAGATGCCACTCGGTAGACGAAGATATCACGGGCTGCTGACATCAAACAGACTCTCACTACCTAGTCAACTCAAAGATGTATGACGATAGTGTCTTCCCGGATACTAGCGGCGCTTGGACGTTCCAACTCAACGTTCGAGCGTTCTAGTTTTGCTTATTGCCGGGATCGGGTGGTTACAGACCAACTCATCCACTTTTGACAATAAGATAGAGAGGATAGAACAATGAAAGGGGTTTCATCCTTTCAGATGGCTGAACTAATTTCGCAATTTTAATTCTGTGACAGCGGTTTTGAAATTATAATATATACAATTCGGCGTGGACGGTTTGCGTTCTTTGTATTTAACAAATCGATTTATAATTCTACAAAAATATTTCAACCTTATAGGCAGAGATGCACCTATTTTTTATACAAAGAATGGCACAGTGTTAGCTCGAGCAAGGAATAGCAAGAACTATCTGTTTAACCTAAAAGCTTCAGTCTTTTATACAGAATACTTGGTATTTCTTTCTCTGTTCCCCGAACGCTATTGGTTAAATTAAATTCGGTTTTGAGATTGTTTTATGTCTGTTATACATTTCGGTAGCAGTCTTTATTCACTTTGAACTGTTTCTTAATACTTTGGTTATTGCGAAATATTTCGTTATCTTTAAGTCCTACTTAATTATAATTTATTTATATGCGTGTTATTGAACAATATTTATTTTAAATTAGTTCACGGTCACTCACTTCCGGTTAACTTCTTATGGTATTTTTAAAATGTCTTATGAATTTAATCTTCTGGTATTTTCACGGAAACGTAGAACGCACGTATTTGTTGCAAATCGGATTTTGCGTCGCTTTTTCACATTAACTTATTTCACTGAAGATATTACAACAGCCCTCATACTAGTATGCAAAATATTATGGTAATCGGACACCCTTAATCTTCACTGACACCAATCAAATGCAGCTGATTACATTGCCAATGTACTGCAGCATATTACTCTTCCATATCTTCGGTAGTTGGAAAATCCTATTTTCCAACAAGACAATGCGCACTCCAGATACGACACCGGCTACAACGCGTTTTTTGGAAGAAGCTAAAATTGCCATCCTCCTATGGCCTGCTCGGTCGCATCATTTGTCACCCATTGAGCATGTATAGAATGTGATTAGTAGGCGGCTGAATGATTTACCATACTCCAGGCGACTTGCAACAACTTCAGCTGCGGGTTCGGGAGATTTGGAATGATATACTACATGCTTATATTTATGACTTGATTGATAGTGTGCCGCATTGTCTAAGTGAGTGCATAGTAAATCATCGTGGAGCAAGTCATGATTAAAAAATTTTCAACGATACTGATTGCTACGCGGATTGACTTAGCGACACATCCAATCACGATATATTAATGCAGCCGATGATGTTTGTGTATATCTTCATTTGTGGCTTTCCTTGTCTGTCTATAGAGGCGGAGATAATTGGTAGAGCTAGTGTGTCTACTGCCGCCGACAGTGGTCTTCTAGACGTGGACAGGCACCTTTTGAATGCAGTCTGATTCGGACTGCCGCAGTTGGCGCACATGGTCGGTGATTAGCATATCTTTATGCTTTGATCCACACAGAAAAGATAGGATGTAACGCCGACATATTTGTTGGATCCGTAGGCATCATCATACATCTGAATGTCCGGAAACTTTCTATTTCAACAACTATTTTGAGGTAGCTCCTAATACTCAGTAATTGCGTCCCCTCGCATCTAGCGATTTTTCGTCTTTCTCAAAGTTGAAGCAGTCTCCAAATTTTCGGCAGTTTTGCTATCATGATGTCAGTGTTGCAAAAGACAAGTACATGTACATGATGATAACGTTTCTAAATTAAGTAGTATTTCAAAATAAATTGGGGGATCTCAGCATTTGAACGTCTCTTGTAGTTTATATTCTTATCGTTTCATAGTTTACTTAAATATAATTTTTGGAAATTTTGTTCTACAATGCAATTCCAATCTACTTAATTTTTGATCTGACAGCAGTTCACGATTTTTGACTTTTACTAAATTTCAAAAGCTTTGACGACACTTATCGCGTATATTTTTAAAGGAACCACGATCTCTGCTGCGTTTAAGCTTACGGGCCATTCTGTTCTTGATTATCTAAAAATATTAAAGCATCAAATGCAGTATATTAACGTCAATTTTTAATTTAACGAGGCAACAGCGCAAAATGACGATGCTTATTTGGGTGTAAAGAAGCCTTGCTGAGCAAATCAACAAATCAGACGTCTATTTGACGTACTAAAATTATATTTAATAACACTACGGTTGTAGATAAATTAAAATGACCGAACTTTTAGCATTTTGTTCAGTAAACGAATATCTTACTGTCCTTAAAACATGGTCAAAGTCTTTTCTTTTTCATGAAAAACGCAGTCATGGTTATTTTGACCTAAATATGCCGCAGCACTGACAATTTTCCCAATTACTAAAGGTTTTAGTAATTATAGTATTCGGGAAGACAGGATGCGGTGTATCTATCAAAAAGTATTTTGTAAACCTTGAAATTTTCCATGGCGACGTTTCCTGAAATTTATAAAAATGACTACTCACTATAATGAAACGCTTTTTAAGTTGGCGTTGAGATTTTGGAACAAAAATGTAAATCTCCCCAGAGTACGAAAAACAATTAACTGCTAAGCAATTACCTTTACCTTTTTATTCAGTACAGATACAAAGAAGCGGAAGTATACTATTTGTTGGTTTATGAAAATCTTAACACTAAAGAATTCACATGCTGCTTTAATAATTTATAAGTTACAGTGACGGTATTTTGTAATTTAGATAAAGTTTAATGTAAATTACATTGTTCCATATTCATTTAGCACTTAAATACAGAAATAACCCTGCAAAAATGTTTTGTTTAATGTTTTGCATCTAGGCAAAGATTTTAAACCACTCTCTTATCAAAATTTCTAAGTACATTATACTGTTTAATTACATATTCATGCACTTACTCTATAAATATGAGTTAAATAATACATGAAATAAAGCAATGGACTTCTTAGTAGAATTAGAAAACGATTTTTGCGAAGAACATTTTCTTGTAATCATAAAGAAACTTAATGTAATTTTACCACACCTAGAGAGAGAATTAAAACGTGAATAATGTTTGACTGTTCAACAGTGTATTTTTCACTGCTTGTAAATGAAAAATTACTTCTGTGTTTCCTTTTTTTATAAACGAGTTTGTCCTGTAGTCGAATCGATTGATGTATTGGTAGAGATTGGGGTGTAATGGGTTGCATACATTACAGGAGCGATTATTAACTTCAGTTGGTTTAATAAAAGTAAGTAGGGTTTATGTAACATTTAATTTATATAGCTAATTTTCATATTTAAAATTAGAAGGGCTTTAGTAGAGAAGGGGATTTAGACAAATACATTTATTTTTAAACATTGTTCGTTCTTATACGGGGTGTGTCTTCAAGGCATACCCAGACATCAAAGGTAGATTATTAACAATATAAGTAACAAAAAAATGTTAATAACATTTTCTATTCAAAGTTGAAATTTTGAAAACTTTGGCAGCACATTTTCAGAAAAATAAATACATTATGTAGTAGTTTAACTAAGGCAATTATCCTCAGATTCTTGACCTTCATTTCATTATACAGTAATATCCCGAATTTAGGCGATAGGTGAGACCGAGAGATAACTGTGTAAGTCGAATTCGCTTAAGTTGAGGTGCAATTTTGCATATAAATATATATAAATTATGTTTAATTTGGACCGGAGACTGAAGAAAACTAATTTAGAAGAAAAATATATAATACAATTTTAGATAATACAACAAATTATATTATTATGACTCGCAAAAACATAAACCGAAGTTATTTTGACGTAGAAGGTTTCATAAAATTTAATAAAGTTTTCTGACAGATCAAAACTTTTTTGTCACGCAAAATTTCCTCGTAGCAGGCTAACAATCTTTTTACCTCTTGTCTTGTAACAGAAATTCGCTTTTCGTCGGAATTCTATGTTTTACGGAATTTTCAATCCTTTTTCAATTGAATTGAGGCCTTCTGTCAAACCATCATTTGCCATTCCCAATTTCATCAGACTCTGGCGCTAATTCCACCTGAGTTTCAGTGGTGAAAAGAAATGGACACATTTTTTTCCAGACGCTATTTGAAGTTGTTTGTGAAATTTCATTCAAAGGTTGGCCAATGATTTTCACGCCATCTACAACATTGAATTGTTTCCAAAAGTATTTTTAACAGAGTGCTCGTTGTTTTGTTCCATAGCTTCATGCAAATGCGCAAACGATTATTTCGCATATTAAGCTTTGAATGTTTTGATGACTCCCTAGTCCATCGATTGAAGCAAGCTGGTTGTATTTGATGGCAAAAATACAAATTTCACGCGTGAGTTGAAATTAGTTAAGTAGTCGATTAATAGTTTCACTTTTAGCTTAGATTGGAAATAACGTTAGACTTAAAATATGAAGTGATGACCAAACCAGTCCTCAAAAAGATAAGCAGTCACCCAAGCTTTATGATTCGACTTCCAAATCACGGGCAACTCAGGTTTAGATTTATTCTTTAATGCTCTCGGATTTTCTGAGCGATAAACTAAGAGAGGTTTTAACTTGCAATCACCAGATGCTTGCACCAATCATCACTGTCAATCAACCTTCGGCGACCTTGAAACCTGGAAAGGTTTTCTCTTCACGAGCGATAAAAGTTTTTCTATGCATCTTCTTCCAGAACAAGCTAGTCTCAATCACGTTGCATACGGTTTGGCTGGTATAACCACCTTATTCTATCATAGCTTTGAGCTTCTCTGGATAGAGAGACGCAGCTTTTTCATCAGCGCTTGCCGCCTCTCCGCATTCTTCAATGCTATGCCAATTACAGCGGCTTTTGAATCTGCTAAACCAACCGTTATAGCTTTAAACATTTCACCGTTAACCACCTCCCCAGCTTTTTCTTTTAATTTGTCAAAAATCACCTTTTTGAGAGCATACCGTATTCTGATCAACAGGACAAATTTTCACACTTACTTGATTATTACACCATAGTTTTAACATTGTTTAAATCTTAGCGATAATACCATGATGTTTACGAATGATACTTGAGTTCAAAGATTGAGCAATTTCCACAGCTTCGAGAAGTTTTTCTTTACTTTTTATAATTGTACTGTCGATTCTAGTAGATACAACTTATTCGCCAATTCATAAATTTTTATTTTTGCATCCAAGTCTGTGATAATGTCAAGTTTACATTACAAAGATAACGTTTTGCTTTTCTTGTTTGATTCAAATAATCAGCTCTACTTCGTCTTGATGACGTAGTATAGTCGATTCAGTCTCCGTAGATATAACAGATAATATAAATAAAATAATAATCTGTAAGTATTCGTCAACTCCGCGCGAAATACATATACACATACAAACACGTCGTAAGTAAGCTGAACACTAATCGATACCGAGTGCTGCGCGGCGCTCGTGTGTGGGCGGAGTGGGGAATCGACAGCTGCGGGGGCGACGCTCAAACGAAAGACGAATTAAAAACCGTGTAAATTCGAATTCCCGTAAGTCGCGGTATTACTGTACTATTAAATAACGACATGCTAGTACAAAAAGCTGCAGAGATCACGTACGCTGGTAACATGTTTTGGTACAAAGCGGTTTTTAAAATAAAACAATCTTTCAGAATAAAAATAACTTATCTAGTAAATTTAGCAATCGGCTTGTTTGTAACTAAACATAATTTGTCTATCATTGTTTAGTTTACGTTTATCGTGTTATAGAAATTTCAACAGTACTTTTTTTTTATAATTAACATAATTTAATTTGTCTTGATATTTTAATTTTATTACTTTATAAAAATTTCTGTAAAATGAAAAGTGAGTTATTCGATCATAACCTTTTTTGATCAGCATACGTTAAAATAGATTCACAAAGAAACCACCCATCCATTGATAAAAGCTCTTGTTCATTTTTATAAACCATGTTATAACATGCGGTCATTTAATTTCAGTTCCCAGCGGGGCATAGAATTTTTTTGTAGAGCGTAGCTTATACATGCACGCTAACCAAAGCCAATACATAACCTGCAAATCATAATATGTCAACAAATTTGGTGCGAAGAACTTTATGATTAAATTAAAATAGGAAATTTATTTACAATGGTTACAATAAATGTATGAAATGATCATTGAATTCAACGCATTTACGAACTCTTCGTCCTGTAAAATATGACAAATTCTAACTGTCAATTATTCCTGAGAATAGATTAAGCTAAGACATGATATTTTTTATAGCCCATTGGGAACTGAAATTTAAATAATCGCATGGTATATTAGCGTATTTTATTTTAGGAAATTAGAAAAAATAATGTACAAAATCTAACCTTCTCATTCAGACAAAAAATACATACAGAAAATTTGTTTGTATCTGTCCACAACGTTTAATCATATTGTTATGGTACGCTATCTATATAGCGCAAGTTTAATAGTTATTTTTGATGGAAGTGTGCTATCACCCCCATATTTCAAGCGCGAGATCGAGTATTACAGTACAAGGCGCAAGCCGAGGTCGCGGTCCTGAAAGTTGACGGCGCACGAGTATGGAATAAAATATTTAGAAAAAATACAAATTTACTCTAAAGTTTGAGGTTAATTGTAACAGTTGCCATATTGAGTATGTATATAAACCATGAAATTTATATATTTCAGCTAAATATTTTAAAAAACGAATACAAAAAGGTACGGTGCGTAACCGTTAAACCAATATCGCTGATTTTTGGCAAATATTCGAACATACATCTTTTGGCATAAATTAAATGTTTGAATCCCACTTTCAAGGGAACATCGCCAAATGTTAATTCCCGATTTCAATGAAATATTGTATACATATAGAACAAACAAAATAATTGACACTTATTTTCTTTTATCGGCAACCGAGGCCAAATGAAGAGTGATAACGACCCTCAAAGTTAAGGTGAAAATTTGTTTTTTAATAATTCGAAAACCGCAATAGATAGAAAAAATTTTTCAATCGGCACTACCCTTTATTTACTAATGGCTTTCCATTGATGTCTACTCTAATCCTGTGGCGTACCCGCTGGGGGACAATTGACGTAAAATTAGGGATAAAACCTGTAAAAATAGCAAAATACTTCGTCTAACTGAAAATTTAATGTCATATTCGTAAACTACGTTAAAACTTCTAATTTCCGTGTTTTTCCTAAAATTCATAGCGTTACGTTTAAAGGCTATAAAAAATAATTCGATTTCCGTGCAAACTGCGTATTTCATGTATAATAAATCATAAATAATTATTTTTTTTGTTTAAATAAATCTTTATTATTTTGATATT
>JAHWXV010083627.1:0-10944 GCA_024586415.1 Phrixothrix hirtus
TGGATGAAATTTATTTGCACGTAAAATTTTACTTACTGAAGACTGGCTTATTCCAAGATTTCTAGCAATCGAATTTTGGCTTATATGGGGATCTTCCGTTATAAATACTACGAATAAATGCTATTTCATTTTGCTCACTTGTGGCAATTCTTTGTCTAGGTCTTTTAGTAGGAGCCCAATTTTCTCCTAACTGAGTTTCAAGTCTGCGAAAACTTTTGTCAGTTGGTGCTCTACGATGCGGATAGTGTTGATGGTACAAATTTGCGGCAGCAACGGCATTTTTCCAGAATTCACCAAAAATTAAAATCATATCAGTCTTTTTATTATTTGAATACATCTTCTAATAAATACATACAATTGGACAATAAGCGTCAATATTAATGACGATGTTTGAACTACTGCGAACGCTTGCTTAACTAATATAATATTTATGGATTCAAATAACATTAAAGGTGAATACCAATTTTACTAGTAGTTCATTATACTCGTAGTAGTTCAAATATTACAACTTAATTATTGACAGTTGGAAATATGACAAATCAGGTATATATGTTTTTATATTGGAATAGCGACCTATGCAAGTGTAAATTGGGTTGCCTATTTGGGACATTCAGGGGCGTCATTACTCAGTAATAACCCTGTATAAATTGTAGAAAATAAATTACTAGTACTACTTTATATTTGACACTTATTCAATTTTGTAACAGAAATTCCTTGGCCGGATTTATTTACTTATGACTGCATAAAAGTAGGTCAAGTTTAAATATTTGTACATTGTAATTAAAGAATTTCTATTTAAGAAAATTCATTTATAAAACTACAGGCAAACTAAATAAACTGCGTTTAGTCAATGTCACACGTAAATATTATACTAATGAGTTTTAAATTGTTTGTAACTTTCTGATTCTTTTGATAACGGTCAGTTTATTTAATTCTTATTTAGAATTAAATCTTTCTGGGATGATTTACTTATTAAATTCTTACTTTCAGTGATCTTAAATCAACTTGTGACTTCGAAAGTTGCGAATTCCTTATGATGTTTCGTAATACATACTTGTTATGATTTTCTTTATTGGTCGGAACCTTATTGTCAAATGTTACCTTAGGCGTTATTGAATTAGAGCTGCTCTATCACGAACACTTGCACTGCGGTCACTTAATTAACATTACTCGAAGTGATTTAGAGTTGAACTATTATTCAGGAATTGACCTCGTTTTTAATGCTGCATCTCTTTTCATCAACGTTTCATGTAGTAGGAATTTCTACTACCCTTTCTGAAGTTGACCAATCGTCTTTACATATTTTGAATTTCTTGCTGTGTAATTTCTGTCGTTATTTCTATGAATCTCGGTATGTTTCATTATTTTAGAAAGATTGTCCTTTTTGTCCTACATCGGAAGTATCATGGTTTAAACATATTGTTTTTGGATCCTATCTAACTATTGTATATTGTTATGAATAGGTTTCTTATTCTAAAACAAATTTATTACTAATATGTTGAAAAATGCAATTGAATCATAACCTTTTAATTTAACTTGTTTTTCATGTTAAAATCATTGCAATTTTAAATTAATTTAATTTTAACTTAATCGAATGAAGTGGTTTTGCACACCTTTTTTCGGAGCCTATATCTTATTTTGAGGGTAAAAACTAAAGTTAAGGAAAATTAAAACTGACAAATGCACCCTCTAAAATAATGTAATTTATTTGACATAATATATGTTATAAATAAGGCTAAAATTCAGTTTAACTATTTTTGAATGCTCGTCAGAAATTATTCTGAAGATGTTTCTAGCCTTTAACCTTCATAAGGCATTAAACCATATTTAATTGGCTACTTTTATAAATATTTTTACTTTCAGCGTAGAATATATTCCAGTGAGGTTAACAGTACGTACCATTATGTCCCCATATATTGCAGCCGTTTATCAAGGGCGTAATCTATTCCCTTCATACAAAATGATAAAAAAAGGGTTAAATGGCATAAAGATATAGTATTCGATGAGATGCGAAATAAAGTATGACGTTTCAATTCGTGGTGAAAGGTGCACAGGGAAGACAAAGAATTTACATTCTACTCGGTGATAGCTCAGTCGTGCGGGGGCGGGTCTTGATGACGTTCTCAGTAACTTTGGAGGCTCCCACTTCGTTTGATTTTGTGGTCGGTATACCAGTAAAATAATTATTTTACGGTGGACGTATTTAATGCGAATGATGTCATTCGGCCTTCGGTCATGAAACGAACTTCGGTAATATTTAATTAATGATCGTTTCGGTTTTCTACTGTTCCTGATATGTTTGAATACAAGAGTCGGCATAATGTTAGATCTGAGCGTCGCTCTTGGCGGCCGCCGTGTATGTAATTTATACTGGAGACGAATGTCTGATGCGAGGGGTTAGCGTGTACTCGCGACCTTCGTTGCCACTCAGTATCGCTAAACGTCTCTACGGTTTGCGTTGTTTGCAGACCGATACTTAGCAATTCATCTGCAAATGACGGAATATTTCATATGACGGATGATTTCGGTATAGCGTAGTTGTGCGTCTGCTATCAATACAACTCAGCGCACAATGACGATGACGGATATTTGACGTCGTTCACAAATAGTTACAGAGCAACTTGTTTGCAATCGACCCAAAGGCGGCTTCGTTGCTGATACGGCAGCGGTAACGCCAGAAACACTTAGTTACGAAGATTCCAGAAGTTATATTATTCTATACTTGGTCTATCTTTGTTACAGAGCAACAAGAAATAGAACATCGTTCTAGAATCTATGCATGTAGATCTCCAGCATATGGCGTTTTCTAACCGTTTGTTAATATGAACGGTATTCAGGATTTTAACAGGCTTAGCGAGTCCAGAAGACGTTTCATTAGGACCACTGTAAAATGTAATAACAAAATAGCTTGACTTTGCAGCAAAGCTTTTACGATTTATGTACTAGGCAATATCCTGTATAGAGTCTCATATGAAGACTAATTTGAAACTTGTGAAAGCCTCTTATTTATACTTAAATTTGTATTCGAGTTCTTTATTCGGCGAACATGAATTCGGAAGGTTTTCTTTGTGTGCTATCTTATCAATGTAGATAACAATGGCATGTGATTTAACCAATTCGTTTGCATAACGTGACGTAATATTTCGTAATAGCTTTTAATTACTTTTTACTAATTAATTAATATTTAAATCATCTGAGATTGTTGCTTATGTTAATTATTATTAATTATCAAAGCAATCTTGATTGATTTCGGACAGTAACTGGTGATTTATCCGTCAGATTGTGCAATCTTTATTAATTATCTTATAGCATTTTTGTAACAGATTTTAATTATGTAATTTTTCTATTTCCAATTTAAACTAAAATTTTGCACTCGCGCACGGTATTTAACACTTCCTTAAAATATATTCTGTCTTTAATTACGTCTTAATAATTACACTTCCGGAATCACTAATATAGTGAAAACGCGTACAATTCTCGGAATTCCATTAAATTTTGTTTCGCGTTATCACGTTTCACGAGAAACGTTACAAAAGCCTTATTAGCTATGGCCTTAAAATTGAGGGTTGAAATGGTATTCGGGCAATAACTGGTTGATATGTATTTCACTTCTTGATGGGTATTGGTACCAAACTAGTAAATATTAAATTTATTGTACGTCTTGTAACCCCTACAGGCGAAAGAGATTCCCCCGAAAACTTTTGGTAGGTATTGGTGTCGGTCTGTCTATCAAATAATATTTCTTAGAAATTATATATTTAAATATATAGCAATTGGCCATTAATTACAGTAATAAAATGTGAAATACGATTAAAATTTAATTAAGTCATCTGCGTGATAGTGATAGTCTACAAAACAGTGTTTGATATAAAAGAACGTTTCATATCAAAGTTTTAGTAAAATTCGTCCATTTTCGAAAGCCAAATACATCTAGAGTTGAATCAGCGCCGCCGTCTTTTTAACAATTGTGTTTATGGGAACATCTTTTGTGTCAGGTATATATACATGTAAAATAGCTGGACAGGATTGCAATAAATTTAGGACCTACCTAAGCTGTACTACTAGGGCCCACCACTGGCTGCCTTTTATATGCGTACCACGTTTATTCACCAAATATGTACAGCATAACGTAAAATATAGATATGGTAGCAAAACAGCTAGAAGAAAATGGACTGTTACCTAGTATATATATACAGTATTCGTTAGGAGTTAAGCAAACTTAATCAAACGAAGTACCTATCTTCAAAATATAACAGAACATTTAGCTAATAGACATATACCAATAATAAAATAAAGTCAATAAAAGCAATAAGACTGAATTGCAGTAGACAAGGTCGATAGAGTAAGAATCCGAGCGTCAACACTTAATTTTT
This sequence comes from Phrixothrix hirtus, assembly GCA_024586415.1. NCBI lineage: Eukaryota > Metazoa > Arthropoda > Insecta > Coleoptera > Phengodidae > Phrixothrix > Phrixothrix hirtus. The sequence goes on from JAHWXV010083627.1 coordinate 4,374, forward strand.
TAATATGCCGGACGATTCTTCAAAATTTTACTGATCTTCCATCCTCAATAAATTTCAAATTTCAAATACCATTTGAACTCACAGTTTTTTAAATTTTAAAACCTAAAATTTAAAATAATTTCTTATGACAAGTACAAATATATCCAACGATAAACGTGTAGAAATCTTCCTTTATATCTCAAAATAATCCAAAAAAGAAATAAATAATTTATCTATACGTACATTAAGTCACACTGATAAATTTCGGAAAATAATGGCTTACACCTTGATAAACATCAACAGCTGAATGTTATATTACAATTTGACGTTTCTTGCTTGTAACGTCATTATCTAGTTGTAGTATGACAGTTGATTCTCACTTAATAATTAATTAAAACCGTGTTGCGCTTTTATCATTTCAAATCACATCTAACGCCTATGTAGTGTCAAGAGAAACTTCGACAGGTATTTTGCAATAAAACATCATTCAAGACAACTTATGAGTGATTCAATGAATTTAAAAGTGGACGTGATTACAAAGGGTGTTTCAGAATGTTTTTCGTTTTTGTTTTGGCTGTTTCACGCTAAACACAGATAGCGGGGAGAGGGGAGTGGTGTCTGATGCTTGGCAGGCTTATTTAGTTTAATAGCGATGCATCATTTCACGGGACTGCAATGCGCATTTTGCGTGCGAGCTTTTTATAAAAGCAACGATTCTTACACTGTTGTTCGAGGTTTTTACAGCACACATTTTAATTTAACGTTCATGAGAAACGTGCCAAAGGCGATCTTAATCAAGCATTGAGTGCCCAAATTTGAAGAGGCTGATAACACAATGCCGGATAAATCAACTGGACACAAAAGGACGTCAAGAACGAGGATGAATATCGACCGCGTTTGCCAGGCTGTTATGGACGATCCACAAACGTCACTACGATTGCGCGTAGCGTCTCTGATTTTAAACAAATTCACGGTTCATCATGTTATTCGTAAAGGTTTACATTTGTTATATGATCCGAACTTTTTTGGCTCCAGAAATACAAAAACAATGAAAAACGGCTTCCTGAAAACTAGAAACAAACCGTCAATCAATTCAATAGGTCTTTTCAGATGCCGAACTCCCAACCAAATAGATGAATAGTCGCAGTGTTGGTAAAAATAATATCATCTTTCTTCTCTAAATCTTGGCACATACCAACTACTGCTTTGGAAGATAGTAGTAGGAATATTGATGTTAGTGCCCTTGTGTACATAACACATCAGACAACTATTCTGGTATCAAATTAATGACTAATCTTGCAAATAGTCCAGACCTTCCACTCTCCGATTTCTTTTTGTTTCCAAAAGTCAAAAACAAGGTGTGGAGTTTGAAGTTGTCGTCTCTAAATGAGACAATTAGTGCATACAGTGGTTTCCTATACACCAAAAAAATAATGGCGAACTGTTTCATGGATTAGTGTATCCGAATCTAAAAGTGTATTGCTATATATGAAGCTTGTTTTGAAAAACAATAAATCGATTATTTCAAAATGTATATTGTATTGGTATATTATTTCAGAAAGTTGCTGTGTTGCTCTCATAATTTCTGGTAATATTACAAATAAAATATGTATTAAAAGAAAATCTACGCATTTTATTATTCATTCTGTTTTGTTTAAACTGTAAATCACAACCACAAAGTTAATTCTCGTTAAAAGAGGAATATTAATCTTAATATTCGACAAATACATATATGTAATTGACATCCTTGACTTAACCCGCAAGCATTGTTCTTGAACACGCAGAACACAGATAAATTTCATCGCTGAATGGGTTTTTAATTTAAGGTTGAAATAATTCTTCACAACACTCTTTCCGCCTATTTGAGTACATAATCAATAATCTATAAATACAACCAGTCATTAATTTTCGCTTTAGGATCCTATTTGTATTTTTAATTCGACTACACGAATCAAATCATGGTCGCCTAAATATATATATATATGAACGATTCTTCTTAAGAATCGCGTTTTATATTCGTGTAGGGAAAAATTATCGTATTTAATTAATATCAATTATCAGTTTAAGTTTCCCGTTGCAATTTGTCCAGTTTTCCATTATTATAGTTACTTTGGATAAATTTAAATCATCAGCGCCTAAAAAACATTATGTAATCATTAAAACAATTAGAATCCTGACAATTGAATGATGAACTTAACATCCTTATAGCGTATAAAATGTATTGTTACCTGTTCTAGCGTTAGTTTCTAGACGCTAAGATTGCGTTATTGTTTGTAATAAATTGATGAACAATTTATCGTTTTCTTTTTTGAATACGAAAATTAACAAACTGGATATTCAAATTTTTGGCGTCAATGTTACAGATTAAGTGATAAACACAAACACAGCTCTAAAACAATATAAACAACCACGGTCATAACAAATCGAAAGTAATTTCACAATATGAGGGTAAGTGTAATAAAGTACAGTAACTGCAATTTTAAAGGCAAAGAGTAGATTTATTCATGTCACCCATTATACTTATAATAAATAAAATTTAAATTATAAGGAACTCATTTAATTTTTATTTTAAGCTTCACAACTAGTTTCGTCGATAAAACATGTTCAGCTGAATCGAGTCTAGAATAAAAAGGCTAACATTGTAAAAAATAATTAAATAATAATTTTAAAATTAAAAATTTAAAATGAATTCTTATGACAATAAATTCGATTATCAAATTATAATAATTTATTGTGTTAAAATACTTTAAAAAACGTTTACCTGAATAATTCATAGTAATAAGGGTACTACTAATAAAATTTATATTTATAGGTCGTTCAATAACTCAGGTAAAATGCAACATGTGGCGCCACCAAAAGAAAATCAATATTAATTGTTTTAAACATATTCCTTTAGATTGCGCCATACCGATTTTCAAGAATTGCCGATTCGTTTGTATTTGACAGCGATTTAAAGTAAACAATTTGCATCAGTTGCGATAGAAAGCAAAAAAGCGATATTCGCGTTCTAATTAAAGATTATTTTCTGAACGGAAAAACAGTAACAGAAACAAAACAATTGATTGATAAATATTAATCAGACTCTGTTCCATCAATTAAAATAATTCATAAGTGGTTTAATAATTTTCGTTGTGGTCGTACGAGTGTTCGAGATGCTGAATGGTCTAGCAGGCCAAAAAATGTCCATATACTAACAATGGTAACAAAAGTACATGATATTACGTCAGTACTTCATCAAATTAATGTTATGAGATTTGTAGGCTTTAAACTTGCCGATTGGTACAGTGGTTTCAATTTTACATGATGATTGAACATAAAAAAATTTTCTACACGCTGGGTGCCTCGTCACCAAAAATTTAATCGTTCAAGACTTTGGAGTATAGTTTGAAACTGTTGCGTCGATTTATTGCTATTGATGAAACGTGGATTCACCACTATATTTCTGAAACCAAACATCTAACGAAGCGATATGTAGAAACTGGTTTAAGTGCGAAGGTGACAAAAATGCTGCCATCGGCTAGTAAAGTCATGGTAGCGTTTTTTGGGATGCTTGCGGAATAATTTTCATTATATGCCTTCAAAAAGGTAGAACAATAACAGGAAATTATTATTCACCGTAGTTGGACAAGTTTAATCAAAAAAATTAGAGAAAATCGGCCACAACTATGTTTCATCATGATAACGCACCAGCACATTCTTCAGTTGTGTCAATTGCAAAATACATGAATTGCATTTTAAAATTCTTTCACATGCTCCATATTCACTCAACCTGGCAGAAAGCGTTTTAAGTAAATTTTTGGTCTACGATTAACATTTAAATAGGTGAAATGCTGCTATCACATTGTCACTCTCCTTTCAAATCGTATTGTGTCCAATAATACTGGTTGCCAGTTTCTGTTTCGTGTTTTTCGATATGCATACGATCATTCCACCATATTACGCACTTGATTTATTCTTTCGTTAATTAGTACCATTGCTCTTTCTCCTTTTGAATTGTTTTGTTTTTTGTATTTTCCACACTTTTTTCGCTACTTGCTTCAGAACTTACATCACATTCGTCTTTACTAAGATTATGAGGGAAAAAGGTATTAAGTTGGCGAGTTAGTTTTTAAAATCTGCACTACATAATCTCTGTATCAAACACCCATCGCACACCTTTCTTTCTAAATATTTGTTACAAATTTTAATACCTTTCGTATGTTTGTTTACAAATTTACTACAACAATTGCCACTAAACTCCCAAAATCTGTAAACCACTTCATGATTAGAATCAAATTTCAATGCTTCAAATTTTTGTATAAGCGCTCAGTAGATCTATGTTTATTTACAATTTTTACCCAATGTTCCGCCGCATAACACATACACATTGTTATTGAATAATTTAAAAACTACATAATTATATTTTCCTATATTTATATTTGCATCTCCATTACAATTCTTCTAATACTTATTATATAGATGCTTTGACAACGTCTTAACCAGAAGCAAATTTTTCGATAATGCAATGTAACATTCCAACTATAACAATATTCCCTCAGTTTGCACATCTCTACATTGTTCGATAATAGCTACAACATCCACTTTAGGATCAGTTGTTAAATTTACAATACCTTCATGGGTTATCTATCATAAAATAGAGTAAACTCTTGTAATCGTAATTAATCTTCGTTCTATTACAAATAACAAACGTGGTAGTTCTATGAACGACTTCCGACCAAAGTAAATCTTATTTCCTTTACTATCCTCAATCTTTATAATTTTCAAGTGACCAATTCTATCAAATAAAACTCTTTCCAAAACAGCTTTAATCGGCGCTAGCATAACCTCATCATTACTTTCAAAATAATGAATTACAAGATTTATTTTCTCCACTATGATTCTCCAATCTTTCAATATTAATCTTTGATTGTGCATGCTACATTCTAATAATTTACTATCCAGATACACTCCAACACTAATTTATATGTTTAGTCTTGGATTTATTTAAAAAATATACACGCTTATTCAATAATGGAAAACGGACAATTTTCTTTTCTATTCGTTTCTTACTTCTTCACACACTACAACCACTTATAAATCATTAAAACAACTTGAATCACATACGGTGACTTTCGGCAAGGTAAGAGTATTAAAGGGGTCTTTAACCTATATTCTTAACCCAATTATAGAGGTCAAATATCTCTCAATTGACCCAATTGTGTTCTCATTGACCGATATCCTTGATACAATTGCGGTGGAGTCATTGACCTCACCTCAACTCAATTCCTGAGGAAGATCATTGGCGTATTTCCTTGATCCAGTTGTGGAGGGGTCATTGACTATACACTGAGCCAATTATGGAGTAAGGCCATTTACTTGTCCTCGACGCAATCGAAGATCCAGAACTTCCCTTTGCCTACTACTAATTACCAATTCTAATTCTATTTCATTTGCACCGAATTTTTCTCAGTAGATTAAATCTAGTTTCCAAGACTCGTTTTGTGAAATATTTTCTAATAAGAAGTCTTCGCACCAAATGGGTTTAAGTGATTTCAATCTTTTAATTTGTGGATGCCGCAGATCAATCGATATAAGGTGGTGACTTGTTATAATTATCACATTCTCTTTTCACAGCGTTACCACAAATGTGTGAAGGAACATAATTAGACAAGACTGGCAACTAAGGAATAGATGTTGACTTACGACTTCCGGTAATAATTCCCATGGTTGTATTTAGCTGTGAATTCATTTTTCCTGGATCAGCTAAATTCATCCAGACTAGCGATAATATTCTGCAGCAGATAAAACGAATGTCAAATCAGCTGTACATAGTGTTTCTATATTGGCCACACTGCTTCTTCGAGCCAATTTTTGTATTATATTATTGCGTGTTATCAATGTGTTTTAATTTCTCAGTATATTGATTATATGACAACGAAAAATCCAAAATAACACCAAGATCTATTGTATTCAATTTATGGTCTATTAAATTGTTATTTATCTGGATTTGTAAAATACGATTCTTATTAAGGTCAATTTCTGTCAGGAAAATATAGTTTCTATGCATATAAAACTGCCATTTGTATAAATGAATTTACCCCCTTTTGTTACAGGTACGTATGTCACTTATGTACAAATTGAAAAGAATTGGCGTCAAAACAGAACCTTGTGGACGAATATTATTTAATTGCCCAATTTGCTACTTTTATTTTTTACAAAGGCCATAAACATTTTACGAGAAAGCTTATGAATTAGGCCATCCTTCCAAACAGTATCGTAGGCAATAGCTAAATCAACAAAAACTACTCCAATCGTTAACTTTCTCTCAAAATCTGCTTTTATATGATTTGCAGACGCTAAAAATTGATTATAGGAACTTCTTAAACTGCAAATGTCCCTTTGTTCTACAAGTAATAATTTGTCAATAACTGGGTATATTCTATTATACAAAAGCCTTTCTAGAAGTTTGCAGGTAACAGATAGAAGACTAATTGGTATATAGCCGAGGGGGTAACCACTGTTCGTAAAATTAACATTAGTTATAAATAATTAATTTTAGAACATGGAAAGATTTAAGTATTTTAAAAATAAATACTAAATCTTTCCACAAATA
>JAHWXV010083664.1:0-11634 GCA_024586415.1 Phrixothrix hirtus
TCCAAAATAAACGTAGACAATAATCTAATCATTTGTGGGTACTATTGGCATATCTATATGCGTAAGAGAAAGTCGTGTGTTGTTTCACACCAGATTTTTAAAATGGTAATTGTTGCTTGCGTCAATTACAGCATAAAGTTATATGCCAGAAAATTATTGCTAAAATTATTTGTTTTATTATCATAACAGTTGTTTGCTTTGTATTTTATATATTGCTAATCGTTTCATAAGCGCACAGCTTCCTTGTATAGCGATTTTAAGCTAAAAACATTTCATAGTTAGCAATTTTAATTAAACGATCGAGTATTTAAAGTTCATTACAAAGTTTGAAAAAAGAACTTGTTACAACCCTTTACAGGGAGTACCTGTACATGATGCGTTGTTCATTAGGCGGTGTTTACATATATTCAAGGAAATTATTTCATAGACGTATGTTGACTAGAGTGAATGCTTGGTTATTGTCTTCCTGCATTTTCTAATCCCTTGATAAGGGTTAACAGATCTTATTCATATTCACAACAAATTATGGTTAACTAGAATTGCTTTGTAATTATATTATATCGCAATATCGAAATATTAAATGTATGTAGCCGCCTCCATTTGTATTCGTCAAATTATACACATAATATGTAGATTGTAGTTATAGTTGATTTTTGATCGTCTTTCTTTAACAATTATTTTTAAAGAAATCTCGTAATTAATGTGTTTGCAACCATATAACGTCCAATAAAATATAATTATTGTAACGTGTGTTTCGTCATATCTACGTTTTACGTTATTTGGTTTCGGTTTTATAATTGTTACAATAATGCTTACTATTTCTTAGAATCTTCTTCTTCTATTTAAGTTAATTGAATTTCTTTGTTACAATGTTTGCATAATTTGCAGTACAATATCTGGTTAAATTTACTTTTACATTTGTTTCGTTGACCTTGTAACTATCGCAAATCCCTTAAATTCAGTTGTAATTTTTAGGATTGATCTTTCCACCTTCTGTTAAATGGTAGTAACCACTGTTAATACAATGGTAGGTATCCAAGGTAATCAACAATAAAATAAATTTAATAAAAGATGAAAATACCGGCCCTTATATATACAAGAATGTAAAATGGTTACCATTTGTAGTAATTATAAAGTAGTCAGTTTTGACAATTAATTGATAATATTTTATGACGAAACAGTGTAATATTCTAGTTTAATAAGTTTGTTTTTAGTAAGATTGCAATCTCACTATTAATTTGTTTCAGATATGCAATAGCAACCAATGAAAACAGTCCAGGAGTAAGACATTTATTTAAAATAGGAGATACAAATTCATCACAACCTTGGACTTGCATGACATGTCGTCCTACCATAGATTTTAATGTAACTTACGAAGAGTCCGAATACTCAAATGAAACTATTTTTAACAATTCCATGCTAGTAGATTATGTTTGTGAATACAACAATGTGATATTCAGTAATGCAAATAGATTTTACATACAAGAATGTTTGGGACCAGATATTCCTGTTATATTTTTAGTGGAAACTGCCACAAATATTAGATTAGCTGTATTAGATTCAGGTCAAGTGTTAAGAAACAAGTTAAAAGTTCTATCAATCCCACAAACCAAGAAATTTCAAGTTGAAATTGAAACTGGATACAAAGCCCAAGTTAGGCTATTTTATCCGCCTGTCCTAAGAGAATATGAAGAAGTCGCTTTTCCAATGATTGTGTTACTGTAAGTTCTAAACCAATTTTTAACTTATTTTGTAAAACTATATTAAAACTTTTTTTATAAGAATATAATTCAATATTTACTCTTATAGTTTAATTTTGTCGAATATAACTTCAAGTTGTTATTATAAATTTATAAATATATTTTCACAGTATATCATGTACATGTAAACATTGTTTAAAGATGGTGGAAACCTGGAATATATAAGGGTTGTCAAGAAAGTAAGGAACGATTAAGTGTAACTCAATAATAACACAAGATATCAGAATAAAACTTTATTCACAATAACATTGGACCTAGCCCTACTTTTCAACAGTCATCCCTTTCATTGAGGCACCGATCATAACGCAGTACGAACTTTTCTATGTTGGTGTTATACTTATCGGCCGTCAACGAATATAGCCATGAATTACTACTTCTGTGTGCTCTTCATCATTTGCGAAGCGTGTTTCCACTTCAGTGTTGGAAAGAGAGGCCAAGTCGGGGCTGTAAAAAGGAATGGTCAAACATGTCCCATTTGAAATGTTATGTTGAAGTTCTTGTTGTGTTGTTGCAGCTGTATGAGACTAAACGTAGTCATGAATCACTATAATCCCTGCAGATAACATTTCAAATATTTTGTTTTATATGGCTTTTGTGGGTTTTGAAGGAGTGATGCCATTCCATTGACGGGTGCTTGGATTGAGGTATGTCGTACTATAACGAAGTCTTATCTTCAGTAACAATTCGGGTGAGAAATGTCACCATCTCTCTCGTATCGGTTAAGACAATCAAGAACTGCTGCCATTCATTTTATCTTGTGAGCTTCTGTCAATTATTTGGGAACCCAGTATCCAAGAAGTGCTGTAGCCACTTTATGCAAGAGATATCTCGAGTCCTGGGAAAGGATTGTGTAACATGTTAAAAGTGAAACTGCTGTTCTCCCAAAACGTATGAGTCAGCTTTTGCTTTTAAGTTTACTGTAACGAGCGATGGTTACTCGTCACACTCTTCGTCGTGCACGTTTGATCGCCCTGCGTTAAATATGCTTCACCATTTTCTCACAAAGGACTAATTCATTACATGTTCACTATAAACTTGTTTGATTTGCCTATAAATTTCAATATGTGAACATTTTGCACATTCAGAAACTGAATCGCACTGCGAATTTCACAATTGGCGAGATTTTTTATTTGTTATACACCTACCATTAGTACAAACGTGATCCTACAACAATGCGCCTAGACTCAGACTAAGGTAAAGAGTAAAGCTAACCGACAAGCATGCAGTCGCGGTGATGGGAATATGCGTGCGAAGTAAAGCTCAATCGTTCTTTACTTTCGGGACAACCCTCGTAGGATAGTGTTAAGTCTGCTAGCAACTACTCGCCAAGTTGTGCTGGTCGGGTATATTCCTGACGAAAAATTGAATAATGGGTATTAGTACATAAATAAAAGAATTATATCAACAATTTTTAATCCTAAAAATAGTTAACTACAAGTTTGTGATAAATTATTACTTATAAATAAAATAAAGAAGAGGATTCTTCCTAAAAATGGCACGAATTTTAAAAATTAATTGGGCACAAGTGATAAACCATGAAACTGTAATACGAGCAATTCCAAGGATTCTCACCAAAAAATTTTTACAACCTAAGTAAATAGGCAAAAATATAAAAGTGTACATTTTCAACCAATGGTATACAGCACCTGACATGCTGGTTGAAAATGCAAACTTTTATATTTTTGCCTATTTAGTTAGGTTATAAAAATATTTTAGTGAGAAGCCTTAGAATTGTTCATATTACAGTTTCATGGCTTTTTACTTGTGCCGAATTAATTTTTAAAATTCATGCCATTTTTAGGAGGAATCTTCTTCTTTATTTTATTTATATTAAAATACCTCCTAATATAAACAATAGATGGCTCTGCCATTATTTGTCATCGACACCTACACAAATTATTACTTAATTCTTAACAATTATAATTTTTAATCTCACAATAGGCGTGTACTTAATACATCTTCCCCTAAATTTACAACCTTCATAATTAGGTAAATTTTAATCTTGTGTGCCGTGTGTGTGTGTGTGTGTGTGTGTGTGTGTGTGTGTGCGTTCGTGCGTGCGTGCGTGCGTGCGTCGTGCGTGCGTACGTGCGTGCGTGCGCGAGCGCGCGCGTGCGTGCGTGCGTCCGTGCGTGCTTGCGTGCGTACGTGCGTGCGTGCGTGTGTATGTGTGTGTGTGTGTGTGGGTGCGTGCGTGCGTGTGTGCGTGCGTGCGTGCGTGCGTGCGTGCCTGCGTGTGTGCATGCGTGCGTGCGTGCGTGCGTGCGTGCGCGCTTGCGTGCGTGCGTGTGTATGTGTGTGTGTGTGTGTGTGTGTGTGTGTGTGTATGTGTGTGTGTGTCTCGTTATTGACGGCAAACTGCCATCGAACTTCAAATTTTGAAATGACATTAAAAATTCTTATTAATAATTCCGCAAAAATTCCAGATACTAACGCAAACAAGGTGCTTTATGCATTATTTTGTAAATAAATCTTGCAAGGTCAAAGCTTCATATTTAGATATTAACTGAAAAAGGTATACCATAATCAATCGAGCCAGACCTTAATCACAACGGTCAATCTGGAATGCCTCAGTTAAATAACTAGGAAAAAGCATTTTACATTTACGACGGAATATGGACGCCATGACCTCCAAACCGGAACAAAGAACTTCCTTAGGACTTAATAACTTATAAAACTCAATGTAAACAGAATTTACATCTCACATCTTATACAGGAATGTGCAAACACCTACATTTTACAAAATGCAACGGATTTAGACCACGCCCCGATCGCGGGGTAAGTAACTAATGATTGAAATACAACACCCATGTTATCATTGACATCATAAGGTTTTTAAATCCTAACAGTGGTACAATTAATGAAAAGTTTTATATGGATAGTGATTGCAAAATTATTTAGTACGCATGACGACTAATAATAACACGGCGTAAAAGGACGAAAAACCCACATGGGTGTTCTGTGGTATTAAACGGTGTACAAGAGATGTTAGAAATGTACTGCATTACATTTCAGATATAATTGAACGGTCACGTAAATTTGGGAATATATTTATGAACACAAATTCTTCCAGGTTACGAAAGAATGTCACTACTTTCTCCACGATACAGGAGCAGTTTGTGGTGAATTTTTGCTTATACGATTGCTTTAAAGAATTGACTCACCGACACCCAATTTCAGCAACTTTTTCCAAGGACATCTCTGGACTACATCGTTCTCGCTTGTGCTTCCAGCCAATTTTGTGAAACCTCTCCTGGTATTATTTGGCAACTTGTTTCTTACTCGGTTCATTGCCATGGTCACTTTCATATGAGCGGAAACATTTTTCGATACCTCGAAGTTATAGCAAACTTGCTAAAACATCACTAATCTAACTCATATTCAACACCTGTTGACACTCTACATCAGCACATTAGGCGCAGCTTCATTCTGAAGATTTCTCATTAGTTAATCAAATTTGAACAGAAATTGAATTGCAATCCTTATAGCAGGCTCATTACACAGGGAGGGGGTTAGAAAAGGGTACGCAGTTTTTACTTTACGTGGGTAGTTCCAGTTTGAGCAGCGCTCGCAACGCTAGGTTCATATAAAAAATCGAAAGTACATACAAAAATAACAAAAGTTACGTAGGAGTGTCTGTCTTTGTTCAATGCCTTGCAATAGAGAAATATTTTAGTTAGTTAATTAAGAAAGATGGCAACTATTGCATAAAAATTATAAGTTTCTCGCTAAAACATGTTAAACCATTTGAAATTTTCTCTGTACTGAAAAGTCAATTTAGTGGCAATATTCTTAGTAGAGCTCAAGTGTTTCATTGTTTTAAAGTTTCCGTCGAAAACTGCCAAGACGTTAAAATCTCAAATATAATCGCCGATTGCGTACGACTGCAGTAGCGATCGAAAATATTTAAATTTTATTCTTAACAATAACAAAATAATTGTACGTGAAATCGCATCTGAAGTGGAAGCAGATATTGGTAATGTTAAAAAAAATTCGCATGTTTACCTTAAATTTCGAAAATTAGTTTTAGATGGGTACCCTACAGAATGAAAGACGATACGCGTTAAGATCTGTAGTCGCTTACTGACTTGTTTTTAGCGCGTATTTTAACATCTAGTTAATCTTCAGTACCTCATTACTTCCCTGATTTAAAAAATTCAATATGAAATGGTTATGGTATGCTAACCAAAGCGCTAATCAGTAAGGTTCTCTATGCTATATTTTTGATGTATTGTACCTGGCTTTTCTTGAAGGATAACTAACTAACAATATATTCCGTTACTGTGAACATCTAGAAAAGATAAAAATGTCATACAAGTCAAAACTAAACGCCCTGCTCCTACATAATAATGCTCATCTGCCCTCACACAGAGTACTCTTGAAAATTAGAAACAGAACACAGTGGAAAACCTGCTGTAGAGTTCAGACTTATCGCTATACAACTATCATCTATTTGGTCACATGAAAACGGTACTTAAAGGATAGAAGCTTCACACGTTGGAAATTATGTATATATGCAACAACGAACTATTTTAAACAATTATAATTTTATTTTCCTTTATAATTAATAAATTAATTTTCCACGACGCGCATTCGAAACATCCTAGGTAAAAGAAATAGTAAAATACGAGGCTAGGCTAAAAACTAATCCACACATACTTGTAGAGCGCAAACGAAATGACCTTCAGAAGCACACCAGGTGGCATGTAGAAGTAACATTCCCCTCAATACGCATGCGCAGATTTGAGGTCGTTGCGTTCATCCAGTGTAATTCGAGAAGCGTAGGTTGGAGACGTGCTGTGAACGCGAGTTAAACAGCGTGCTGTTATCGAATTTTTAACTATTGAAAAAGTGACTCCTAATGAGATTTATTGTCGTTTAAAGGTTATTTATGGTGACGATGCTGTTGATAGGTCTACTGCAAAGCGATGGGTAATAAAATTTCGCGGTTGCGAGCCTGGAAAAGCCATAATAGTTGATGAAACATGCAGCGGACGTCCAATCACTGCCACAGAGGATAAACGCGTCGATGATTTGATTCAAAAGTGTTAGAGGCAGCCTGGCGCCAATAATCTTGCAACATGACAACGCTCGTCCATACACCTCGCTCGCAACTGAAAAGGCTTTGCGAAACCTGAAGTTTAAACCGATTCCACATCCTCCTTATTCCCCCGATCTTGCGCCTTGCGATTTTTATTTTTTCTTCTCCTCAAGAGAGACCTCAAGGGTAATCATTACATCTCCGACGATAAGATGAAGGCAGCTGTCAAGTTCTGGTTTCGAGGAAGTCGGAAGAAGTTTTCAATGACGGAATTAAAAAAACTTGTTACACGTTGGGAGAAATGTGTTAACCTTAACGGTGACTATGTTGAAAAATAAATATTTGATTTTGAAACTTAAGAATTGTAATTTTTGCCCGATGTTGCTACTTGTTTCTGTTAGCGCTCTACAAGCATGTGTACATTAGTTTTCAGCCTACCCTTCCTTGTACACAATAAAGGCAGCTCAAAAATGGGGGTGTGATCATAAATTGTAGAATAAAATCTTAGTTGTAAATATTAATCGCAGGCAATATCTAGGATAATGATTGAGCGCTACACCATTTTTCAAATAGAAAATCAGAACACGCGTATTTATCTTAGAAAAATTTTCAAGAATACCTTATTAGTTACTCTTTGACAGATTGAGAAATTTCTCTTTAATTACCAATTAATTTACTTTAATTAAACGCTAACTGGTTACAATTTTAGGTAATGAACGTAATTTTAAGGACTTCTGTTATGATCCTAGGGAGTAATGACCCTTTTCGCAGAACAATACTTTTATAGTTCTGTTAAATTTTTACCTCAAAGATTGCATATAACATCGTTATAAATTTTATTTATTTTGTAGGTTCCCATCAGAACGACAATTCAAATCCAATAATTAAATAAACAGTCTCGAGTTAATACATTTATTGTGAAAACAAATTATTAATATATACAATACAAAGCTACAAAAGATGCAATGGCCTTTTTGAATACTACCTAGAATTTCAATAGACTAAAATGTAAACATCTAAGTTGAATAACTGGTTCGGTTTAAAATAATGATCTTGGTCGTAAATTTGAATTTAAACTAAAAATTTAAATACGTTGAATGTTTTAGGTTTTAAAGTGTCTGTTAATTTAAAGTTATCTGTTGTAATAAATTCTCACTTACGATTTTTGTGTTATATTATTTTGAGGTTAATAATATATTTACTGCAATTGGGTTGTTTGATGCAGTTTGGAATTTGTTTGTCCTAGGCGTCGAGTTTCTATCCTCGTCGAATTTCAGTGTTCCTTTCAAGCAGACCCGTCAGCTCGTGATGTGATGATGGCACTAGTTCCCCTGCTTAGGACCTTCTTAAAATTCGCGTTTCGCGGCTCACTTATTTCTCCCAGACTTTATTTAGTTTAATTACTTTCGCATTGGTAATAATTTTATTTAACTCTGTGGTATAGAGGACGTTATGTTAGATTTTTATTGATATGTTGTAAGTGCGGTGTGCAAACACACTTTGCCTCGCGCTTCACGAAAAAGATTTTGGATTTTCGTTTTCTGGATTGTTCATTAATTTTTATTAGTTCCCTTTGTTGGTTTCGTTGGCGAATCAGTCGTCTGCATTTCAAACTGATTTCGGTTTGTAGTAGCTTGAAAACCGTTGAATGGTTTTTTCCACGGTACCTTTAACCCTTATAATTTTTCGTACAATACCTTGGATTTTCAGTATTTTATTTTACTATGGCCCTTTTCTGTTTTTAATTTTCATAATTTAAAAACTCTTCCTAAATAAAATCGTTTATTGAGACGAATTCATTATGGCACATCTGAACTTTAGTTTATTTCACTAACTTTGAAATTTTTATGCTTTTTTCGCAGACATAACCTTTACACTTGCTTAAGTTTATTATTTCCCAAGTTATCCTTTTTTTTATTAGTTAGGAAACTGTTTGAGTTAGGTTTGAGATACCGTTATATACTACTTAAGCTAAACAACTTTTAGGAAGTAGTAGGTAGGGCGGATGTTTGGCCCGGGAAAATTTCTGGGGTCGTGGGAAAATCCTTATCAGTGTCGGCTCCTTTGAGGTCGTCGCCTCGGGCAGGTGTTAATTAGCTTTGCACACCTGTTGCAGCCATCTTGGTTTCACAGTCATGTGTCCGCCAACTTGTCGGGCGTCTTAAGATAGCGGGATTCCGGCTCAAGACGTCCGGATAATTGTTTCCAACTTCAGGGCGTTAACCCTGAACGTTCTTGGCCTTGAACATTGTCGCCAACTTCGAAGCATCCAGCCATATTTAAATTTCCCGCCCAGACATCTTGGAATTCCCCCTACCATCTCTAATCTGTCAACATCTTGAATTGAATAAACAGAGAGATAGATAGACAAACAGACGGAGAAAGAGAGAGAGATGACGGACGGCAATTTTGGGTGATGATGCGCTAGAACTCGAAAACTTTCCATTAGTACGAACGCTCAAACAGCAAAATGAGCATTGAGCTACGAAATCACATGATAATTTATATGTTAGATGTTGTATTTATCTGTAATAGTAATACTCCTGCTGCTGACGTCACAATTTTTATTTAATTTCCACAGATTCGAACTGCGGACTATTGGATTGGCACGAGCCTGTAAACGGAAATACACACTACACCACGAAGCATGCTGATAATTCATATGTTATGAACTAGTATTTATAATTATTAATTTCCAAAGATTCGAACTGATAACCAGTGGATTGGTACGAGCCTGTAAACGGAAATACGCACTACACCACGAAGCACGTTGATAAGCGATATGCTAGAAGTTGTATTTATAATAATACACGTGTTGACGATATTTTTTTTTAAATTCTGCTGGGATTCGAACTGGAGTTTTTTTGCTGGTATCTAACCTTGAATATTTGCATTGGACCACAAACGTTAGTCATGAATAATGTTTTAAATGTCGCATAAATACTGCTGATAAGCCTTTTTTTTATCTCAATTCTTATTGTAATGTAATTTATACGTTACGTTTTTAAATTAAATTTAATATGCGTGGAAAACTGTTCTTAATAATTCAAAATTATTATAAATATATCGAAATGTATGCTGGTTTAAAAATAGTCATATCTCCGTTGGTTGTGAATTGAGGGGTACGAAGGCCCCCGAAGACGCGCTGCGGGCTCGGTGTAATAAATTCAAAACAAAAGGTACACTTACAGATGTAAAAGACAACAGTAGAATAGAATAATAACAAAACAGAAATTAACATGCAAAAACGGGTGATTATGTATGAGGAGATAAGAAAAAGATGATAATAAGCTGAATAATAAAAATTGTATACTCGCTAAGTTAAGCGCAAAGAAATAAATTATTTAACAATATATAGTATATACCATAATGTTGATAATGTTATCTAAAATAGATCATGCTATTATTAATGCGATGAGGTTTTAAAATTCTTAGTGAAACGAAGAACATTCGGATGCGGCACTTTTTATTTTTACAAAAACCAACTTTATCTATTAAAACATATATTTTATGGACAGGAAGAAATTCAATCATTTAATAATGAAAATTAAAAATAGCAGAATTATCAATTCTAACATTTTAATAATGAAAATTAATAACGCCGTATACCCATTTTCTAAAACAGGGCTCCTGAAAGCTCTAGAGCTTAAGTGAGATAGGAGCGTCTGCAATCGCAGCGTGGGCTAAATAGAAACTTAAACGCGACTATATATTTTTACTAAAAATGTAATTGTTTAATCTTTATTTTACCTTTTCAAAGCCGAAACGTAAAAACAAAGACGAGGGAACAATGTCTACAGTAAGTTTGAGTGATAGCGTACATTTTTAAAATTCCAACTTGCGATTTTCAATATTATATAGGGCGCTTCTAATGAAAAGGCTCTTATGATCCATTATTAATCTCTAGCTCACCTAAAGAGATTCTAAAAATTGTCACTTACTAAATAATTAGATCAGCGGGCAAAATTTCTAAAGATGCAAAGGTTACCGCTAAAGTAAATTACCTGCTACATAAAACAAATTCGTAAACTATTGAAGAGTCATGTATAAAATAGACATACGGCTAGATAGCGCAATCAGGAAACAGATATAGGTAATTATATGTATGTACAATATTTGAAGAGCCCCTGAGAATAAGACTTTTAGACGTCCTTTTTCTCCAAAATATCAGCTAAAAAGCGCTAAAAGATCACAAAAGCTATTTTAAAATACACGTTGCGATAAATACAAGAATGATCATTAAGCTAATAGATCTCTTGCAGAACGCAGTAAATAGTAAATAACTTATTTTTGAAATTTAATAATAAAAGGCCGTAAAACAAAAATACATATGTAAAGACTTACCTATTATATTGAATATTAACCTCAAGATAATAAAAACAGTACTTTTATATTTATTATGTTTTTATTCTATTTGGCTATTATACAAGTCAAAACTTAAACTAGAATAATTTTAATTTTTTGCTTGAGCTGTTTGTTCCTCCTTCCGGCCATGCGTGTCCATGAAACATTGACAACAAAACGTTTTATCGCAGTCTTCGCACTTAAGTTTTACAAATTTAGATTTCTGATGTGTAAAATCTTGCATTTCGGAGTGCTAGTTTTCTATAGCATTCAACACATCTACGCTTATCAAACGCTCTTAGACAGTGGAACTAGGACTTAACATTTATCCATGTCTGACTCCCTGATACATTATCAGAAAAATCTCCATATGAAACATGTAATATTGTCCACTATAGTCTTAGCTGTCCAGAGATACACTCCTTGTCCATCGTCTCTCTCTCTTCTGTCTGTATATATATATATATATATATATATATATATATATAT
>JAHWXV010083668.1:0-13520 GCA_024586415.1 Phrixothrix hirtus
TTATTACTAAATTTATTTTTAAGTTTATAATAATTATAAACTGAGTCAGAATATAATATAATAGTTGCAGTGATTATAACAATATATTTAGAATCTCTAAATAACAATATATACCCACAGCAAGAAACAGTGGAGTGCAAGGGTCTGGACTTCCACCAGTTCTTTTTCTGCTATTTTCGATTAATTTGACTGGTACCTTATTATAGTAGAAATAGTGAAGTTCAAGGGTCTGGACTTCCAACGATTTCTTTCTTCTTAAATCTTGTTTCTAAAATTATAATTAATTCACCCGTATTTAGTAGGCCGCAGATTCTTTCAATTTGGATCCTTTTTTGGATCCTATCGACTGCTCCAGTTAAGTTTTAACTTTATAAAACTATTAAAAATATAATTTATTTATTAACTTTACAATATAATAATATCTTATGAATAACAAGTATGACTAATCTAACTGCAAGTATATTCTGATCTGAACTTAAATTGAATTAACAGCTCTATTTATAACATAAGAGGTGCATAGTAAACATAGATAACATAATATCTATTCTACACTTAAACTGTCACATAACTTATATATATATATATATATATATATATATATATAATAAAATTAACAACAAATACAAAGTGCTTCAACTCGCACGTGAAATGAATTTTACAAATATTAAAAACTACAGAAGAATTACGTACACTACTCTATCTTTTTAGACAGTTCAAACAGTTCTCGGATGATAAAAGTTTAGAAATAGTGTCTAATGCTCATGTTAAATGAATTATAGAATATTGTAGTACCTTGAACCCTAGCCGTTTTATGTAATAATTTATGGAATGCAGTATTTTGAAACCCATTGAATCATTTGTACATATGTACATATATGCGTACGTATATTGCCGGTGATCGGCAAAGTAATGGAGCAAATCTTTTGAAACTGATACGAATTGTTTTCTTTACTAAACTTTAAACAAATTGAACATTTAATACATATGTTTATACTGAAATCAATAACTGATTCCCATTTTTTCCGCTGTTGGCGCTATGATCGAGGCTTTCAGTTCGAAATTTGCCGATTCTAATTGACCTTTTTATTCCTTATATAGTTATGTAACAAATATGATACTTTACGTAGGTGGTTTGAGAAATGTCTGAACTGTCATCTATTAGTCAATAGCAGAGCTATATATTTTAGTCGATAATATAGTTTCACTTACCATATGAGCTTACGTAAAGTTATAATTTGATCTGTCAATTAATTCTTTGTTTTCAAGTCATTCGAAGTCGATGTGTAGGCGCACTGCTGCAAAATTGAAAATTTGAAACATCGTGCTGTAATTGAATTCTTTGAAAACAGGCACGAGGGCAATGGAAATTCATACCGAAATGGTAAACGTGTTAAGAGATTCTGATCTTTTAAAAAGAATGGTTTATGAGTGAATACTTGCGTTGTAACGTGATTTCACAAAAATTGAAGGCGATCTCTGCAATGCACGTCCAAAAACTGTGGCAATACCGGAAGTTATTGAAAAAATTCACGATATAGTATTGAATAACCGAGAAGTAAAATCGTGAAATTACTTAGGCTATAAGTATCTCAACAGAAAGTGTATGGCATGTGTACACATTTACTAACAACTGGTCACAAACACATTCGGGTGCAAGTTTCGCAGGAGTGTTTCAAACATCTGAAGAAGAAAAAAGTTAATTTTGTGCGCTGTTTCATAACTATGAACGGAACATGGACTATATGGCACTATATGCCAGTAATTAAGGAACAGTGAAAACACTAGTAAGAAGCCAGTTCCATCGATAGGAAAGGTTACGACGTCTGTTTTTAAAGATTCAAAAGAAATTTGAATTATTGTTTATATTAAGAAAATTAAACAATTAGCAGATGGTAGAATTCATAACTTTATGATCAACTAGAAAGGCGTCGGTTTACAAAGGAAAACACATTTTTCATCCAGACAATGCATCTGCTCATAAAAATGTTTACGAATTAAACGAATTAAAATATGGGTTTTTGAAATATCCATCCTAATCACTCTATTTGGCTTCCTATAATTTCCACCTGCTTCCAAATCTCAAGAAATTTCTTGCTAAAAGCGTTTCTTGTCCTTTATGAAGAAGTGATTGTAACCATAGAAGAGTATTTTGCAGGCCTTCTAAAAAGTTACTTCATATATGAAATCAATTTATTCGAGCAGCGCTGGCCTAAGTGCATTGAAGTTACTAGAGACTGTTTAAAAATAAGGCTATTTCAGAAACTATAACTTGTTGTTTCATCTCCATCTTTTTCAAACCATCCTGACATATAAGAACATTTTCGAGATAGAAAATATTAAATTATAAAAAACAAAATTTATTTTAATAAAAAAAAGGACACAAAGCTAGCACCAACTTGTAACCAATTTTCTACTTTATACTGAGAAAATTTATGTCTAAATCCTTCCAATACGTTATGAGTGACATTTTGGTGAACGAAGTAGATATGTATGAGGGCGGAGTGAGGATCAGTTAGTCTCCAGGTATCTGGCATAGAAGATATTTTTGTGTAATTGTAAAGTTGTATGATATAGTTGGTAACATCGAAAGTATACACCCCGCCGTCAAATAGTTTATTGTTAGTAGCTGTTAAAAGAAAATGTGTTATGTATTTGATTAACAGTGGATAACATTGAATATCCTGCGGTTATTAATGTTTTACATTAAAAAATTTTAAAATCTTTGAAGAGATTAAATTTGTTAGGCGATGTTAAACCCTTGTAATTAACAATAAAAAATTACCCTATTCTCACATTAGAAAATTGAAATAAGTTAACACCTATTTCAAATTTCTAAAATTATTGCAAATAAAAATACTCTAACGATCTACGCGACAAAACTGTTTTCGTGTAGAACATTTAGTTTAATTTGATAGAATTTAATTCCTTAGTTTTATTTGTAATAATTTGATTTTTTTCCTTCATTGCAGTCGTTTCTTTAATAATTATTGTTACCTTTTTTGAATTTCTAAAATTGTAATGGGCAAGACGTGTCTTACGCAAACGTTTTATCGGCCGTTGCGCCGCTTGGGTTTAAAAAATCTGGTGTGAGATAACACACGACTTTCTCTTACGCACATAGATATAGAAATAGTGCCCACAAATTAATAAATTATTATTTAAGTTTAGTTTTAAAACGATAATTGTAACGAACACCCATCTAAGTTACTGGACACGCAAAGCCCTGCTTAACTCCAGAAATTGTGCTTGATAACTCACTTCAACGCATTTTTTTAAGGAAAACCTCCACGTTCACGGAAAAGGATGTCAAAACCATAAGATTCGTAGCAAGTTTCAAAAAAATTGTTAAAAATGTTTTCGAGAAAATAGCAACAAACTTCAAAATCGCAAGATTAAAGTGGCACTTCCGGTCATTACATTTTAACTAAATTCTAGACGCCTCATATGCACAAGATAAAAAACTTAAATATAGAATCTAAGAGAAATCGTTAGAGTTAATTTCGAGAAAATCTCGAAAAAACAAAAAATGACAAGAGTAAAGTGGCACTCCAGTTGTTGGATTCTAATGAAATTATTGCAATCGCGTGTGAGGATGGATACAAACAAATATAAAATTTTGTTTATCTATGATTTTTAGTTTTCGAGATATCATGTTCACACACACACACACACACACACACACACACCACACACACACACAAACACACAAACACGCACACACACAGGCAGACCAATTTTTAAAAACATGAGTTTTGGACTCAGGGGATCCCAAAACGTATATTTCCACTAAATGTTCGACATTGAAAATTGTGGACAAAAACAATACTTTCTCTATGCTATATTTCGTATAGGTAAGAGAAAGTAAAAAATTGTTAAAAACGATTTCGAGAAAATCGCAAAAAACTTAAAAATCACAAGAATAAAGTGGCACTTCTGTACCTTCGATTTTAACTAAATTCTTGCTGTCTCATATACAGAAGATATAAAATATAAATATAGTTTTTGATTTTCATATAATGGTTATTTTTTGAGATACGTTGGTCACAATTAATACTCCAAGTACTTCCGGTTACTCGATTTTACAAAATTTATTATAAAAACTCCTTGCTTAATATAAAACCAAATAAAGTAGCTAAGAAATATACTAAGTTTAAAAGAAATCGTTACAGTCGATTTCAAGATAACCGTGAAAATGAAGAATTCGCAAAATATCTAAAAATGACAAAAATAAAGTGGTACTTCCGGTTATTCGATTTTAACCAAATTTTTGATTTTGTATACAAAGTCGATTATGATGTGAAATATAAATTTTCAATTAGTTAGGGCTTTATAGTTTCATAGTTATTGTATTCCGAGTTAACACTAAGGGTACTTCTGGTTACTTGATTTAGAGAAAATTTTCTGAGTAACCGCCTACATTATATGAAAGGATCTTAAATACTTAAGAAACACAATAAATTAAAAAAAATCGTTAGAGCCGATTTCGAGAAAAACTCGAAAACCCCCAAATTAAAATATCTAAAAATGACAGAAATAAGGCGGTACTTCCGGTTATTGGATTTCAACGAAATTCTTGATTTAGCACAATAAGGTGATTATGATCTTAAATATAAGTTTTCATTCAGCTAGGGCTTTTAGTTTCATAGTTATTTTATTCAGACTTAACGGCGAAAGTACTTCCGGTTGCTCGACTTACGGAAAATTTTATGAAAAACCGCCTGGATTATATTCAAGGGCATTAAATTTCTAAGAAATATAGTAATTTTAAAAAGAATCGTTAGAGCCGATTTCGAAAACATGTCAAAAAATCAAAGAATGACAAAAGTAAAGCAGCACTACGGTTTTCCGATTTTAGTGAAATTGTTGTGATCGCGTGCGACAATGGATAGAAACTCAAATATAAAATTTTGTTTTTCTAGGACCTATGGTATTTGAGTTGTTTATAGGCACACACACACACAGACAGACCAATTTTCAAAAACATGATTTTCGTACTTAGGGGACACAAAAACGTGTATTTTCACTAAAATTTCGACATCGAAAATTTTGGTCGAAAACAATATTTTCTCTTTTAGCTATATTTCATATAGGGTAAGAGAAAGTAAAAAGAATCTGGCGTGATACAACACACCACTTTCTCTTACGCACATAGATATGCAAATAGTGTCCATAAATGCTTAAACCATTATTTATGTTTATTTTGGAAACTATAATTGTATCGGACACCCATACAAGTTATAGAACACGCAAAACCCTGCTTAACTTGAAAGACTGTGCCTGATACCTCGCTTCAACGAATTTTTTCAGGAAAAGCTCTAAGTTCATGAAAAAAGATATCAAAGACATAAGAACTGTAGCAAGTTTCAAAAAAATTGTTATAAATGTTTTCCAGAAAATCCCAAAAAACTTCAAAATCGCAAGAATAAAGTGGCACTTCTGGTCATTAGATTTTAATTAAATTCTAGACACCTCATTTGCAAAAGATAAAAAACAAATATAGAATTTAAAACGATAGTTTGAGCTGATTTCGAGAAAATCTCGAAAAACCAAAAAAATGACAAGAGTAAAGAGGCACTTCCGGTCATTAGATTGTAACTAAATTCTTGATGTTTCATTCGCAGAAGATAAACAATTTAAATATAAAATTTAAAAAAAATCGTTTGAGCTGATTTCAAGAAAATCTCGAATAACCAAAAAATGAGAAGAGTAAAGTGGCACTTCCGGCTATTGAATGTTAATGAAATTGTTACAGCCACGTGCGACAATGGATATACACTTAAATATAAAATTTTGTTTATCTACGATTTTGCATTTACGAGATATCCTGTTGACACACACACCCACACACACACACACATACAAACACACACACACACACATACACACACACACGCACACACACATACACGCACACACGCAAGCACGCACGCACGCACGCACACACGTACGCACACAGGCGCGCGCTCACGCACGTACGTACGCACGTACGCACGCGCACACACACATACATACACACAGACACACACACGCACAGACAGACAGACCAATTTTTAAAAACATGTTTTTCGAACTCAGGGGGCCCCAAAATGTGTATTTCTACTAAAACAATCCTTTCTGTATACTATATTTCATCTAGGTAAGAGAAAGTAATAAGTGTGAGTATGTTTTTTCCCTGTCTTGTACTCGTTTCTCTCCACGAAATCGGGATATTCTATTTCGCTGAATTCACAAACTTGAATGCTAAATGTATATCTACATGTACTTTAAACATAAACTAATTAAAATTTAATTTCAATTATTTGCTGGTGAGTGTTATCTTTTTTCGATTGCGACCTTGGTGTTCACCGGGACGCATTTAACTAGAGTATGGAAAAATCCCTTAACCAAAATAAACTCCCTAATTCTTTTGCTCCATCCACTGCTTATAGCAGCCAACAGAAGCAGATTACACCTAAGATAAGCTTAAATTTTTACTTGTATAGTTTAATTGATGTTTTAGTGCAATTTGCGAGTACCGTGGTCAGCAAACCATTTACAACCCGCGATAGCGTGCTCGCAGATTGTACACGAACAAATAAAGGTATCTCTTGCATTTCTGTTCTTTTGAATATTATTTTGTTTTGGCTATATACAGTAGCATTCTCTATAACTCTAAATTATTAAACGGTCCTTCAAGAGCTTGCCTTGCGTTCAATGACTGTGGTTCAGGAAAACCTCCCTTATGGAAAGTCTCACAGTCGAAGAAAAATAGAGGCAGATTGCACCTCAATACTTGACTGACTCTCTATTCTGCCCACAACTAATTACAGTTGTGGCCTGTTTTACGTATAAAATAATTCGATGCGTAACCAATCTCTACGCGATTGTTATTGCCATTTTTAATCTTCAGGGGTATCTACATGATAGTGCAGATACGCATCATGAACAGTATTTCCAAGTTTAAACCAAAGTTTCTCAAACTGTAAAAATAGTGTTTAGAATATGTACCGTTATAAACTGCAGTATGAGGATACAAGTTTACAGTGGTAAAAATCAACCTAAAAAGTGAAGGGACACAAAACTAATTGTAGGAAATAAAAATTTCTACAGGGAAAGGTATTCAATCGTCAATAAGGCTTTAGAATTTGAGTTTATTTTAAGTATAAAAAATAATTTTATTTTTGTGAATTATTTAGTGTAACATTTATATTGTTTAGAATTTGGTACATATAGCCAAGTCTGCGTATTAAAACATGTGCAGTTCGATTTGAATTGTTGTGAAATTAAATATAATGTTGTCATTTGCCGTTGTCACAATATTACAACCCCTTCAAACAGTTCTTATAGTTGATGACAAACACTCAAACCTTCTAGATTAATTGTGCGTCCATCTTAAAACTTATTGGCCTTCGTTAGTGAAACTGGACCGTCAGCGTCGCTGAAGTATTGTATTGCATAATGGTTGTTCTCCCGGAAAATATTAATGGAGCTTTGATAATGGAAGTAATCATTCTATTTATATCTATTTAGTCATAAGCACTGAGACATTTCATTGTTTAGTGGTATTTAGTTAATAAACAGTTTTCTGATTACAAGATAAAGGAGTTATTACACAGTTAAAACGACAAGAGCTAGATAACATCTTCTTATCTCTTATCTGGCATTTACGGTTAATGTAGATAATTAAGTAGCAAACTTCGTTGGCTAGCTCAGTAAGCAGTTCATAATTGCTGGAAAATTAATAATTAGAAGTACTGTTAAAATTTTTAAACAAATTTAATTTAAACTAGATATTTAATAACAAAATAAAATTTAGGATAAGGTAGTGTATAAATTGCAACTTTAAATAACAACATTTAAGTTGATTTGTAGTAATACATTTCTATGTAATTAGTCTAATTTATGTTGATTGACTAAAATACGCATTTGCTGATTTAATGTTTTTGTTAAAGCTTTCACACATAAAAATAAAAAAAAATAAAGCGATTATTGAATCTTAAGGATATTTAACTAATCGTTATTATGACTACTATTAGGTTAAGATATGAAAATGGCAGAAAAAGATTATCTTAGCACTCAATTATAGACGCTTATTGAATATATTGCAAAAATGGTATGTACGGAAATGAGATCAATATTTCAAAAGCGTTGTAGAGAAGGTGTTACTTTTGCAGACGGTAAAGCAAAATCGCGGGTAGTAGATAAATGTCAGTGATATTTGGGATGAGATTGCAAATTATAAGTTTCTATCACATAAATTTCGCAAAGTAAATGATTAGTATGGTTTATGTTAAAGATAATCATTGTATTACGATATCCATATGTATCTATAAACAACGCCATTCCAAGGGTTGTTATTGTCCATGTGCGAAATCTTAGTTGCCGCCTCTCCCAGCCAGCCCTCACGTTAAAAATTTTTGGCACTAATTTATACAACAACGACGCTAATGTGAAAAACTATATTTATTCACATTTTATTATACTCATATATGAAGAATATTTTACATTACTTATAAACGTTTACAATGCAACGGTAAATTGTTATTTAAAATAAATTTACTTTTCTTGTTTTACTTGTTATACGTTATGTCCTTCGTGATATTTTCTACATCTAATAATCGGTAAATATAATTTTCAATACAAATAAGGCCTAAGTGACTTAATATTCTTATCTCATAGAAGCTGACTCTTAATTAAACTTAACTTGAAAAAATATATTTTACCACCAGCCACTGACAGGTAATGTTAAAAATATTCTTAAATAAATACGCGCATAAAAATAAACTACATAGAAAATTATATAAAAAGTTCAAAGCAAGGACGCTTCAAATTTGCTGATTTTGAACCTGGTTACAATGCTGCTATAGTACCGTTTACATACCGCTGTGGTTATGTCTATGCAAATTCATATTTCTATAATTGATGTACTCAGACGCCAACAGATGAAAGGTAATTTTCAAGTATTTTAAGTGTATAAGTAGAGCGTCAGTACAGATCCTGTTTGAAATAATTCTTGGAACTGTAAAACAATATCAGTCAAGGTTGTTAGATACGTACTAATTAACCCTCTTCAGAGCATGCCAGAGATCGTTTCATAATACGTTTATCTATATGTATTTTTTTTTGTTGGATTTTGTTATATTCCCTTATTTATTATGTTATTAATAATTTGATAGTTGGTGTACAGGGTATCCTAGATATAACCAGAATTTTTTTTACAGTAATCAAGAATTTATAAAAGAGCTAAATATCACTAAAATATATTTTATCGCGTTAAGAATAATTTGGTGATTTTAATGCTTTAATTTTAATTTATTCCGTGTATGTATTTGAAAATTGTGAACAGTTTGCACTGTTTATTTACATAAGTATTGACCCACAGTAGATGCATGCTTTTAAGAGGTTGTACAAGATAATGTTGATTTTATTAAGAATTACATGTATGGTTAATTTGAATGAAAAATGAATTAGTAATTCTAAATTATTTAACTGTCTTGGTTTGCATCACAGTCAAGTTAATATAAGTTATATATTAGGCTAAGCTATTTGATTTGATGATGCTCGAAAATATTGACTTAAGTCAATAAACTTTGTATTTACAATTAGGCATTTGCCCCTGGTAAAATAAAACATTTTCGTTTTACTAAGGACATTTATCTTTATCTAAACCTTTATTATTTAACTAGCAAATAAACAATATATTAATAAAGAAACGTTTATTTAAAAAAACTAACTAACTTGTTAATCACACTATTGCAATAACTAGCTTACATATGATTATGTTAATTTAAAATGAATCAATCAATCAATAAAAATTACTAAAATATTATTAATTTAATGATCCAATACTAAGACTTTAATAAATTAAGCTTATTAATCGTATTGGTTTTCAATGTTTACGGTAAGCCGTTCTTATATTCTAACAAAATTTAAAATTAACAATTAAATGAAACATTAGGTATATTAAGGATTATAACGGTCAACCATACTCTTTCCTTAAGTAAATAATGCATCTAAATAATTTATGATTTTGACAAAGTATAATTACAATGAGTATATTTATATAAATATGAACAAGTTTCAACTATTTGCACAAAATTTTGATGAATTAAATGATGTTTATCTAAACTAATATGTAAAATTAAAACTCCTTATCAAATTTTACATATTAGTTTAAAACTTTGGCTCCTCTAAAAGTTTGAAGCTATTTTACGTTTTAAAGCAATTTGTGGTTGTTAGACTTTGTATGTCACTTTTAACCTATTTTTTTATATTATTTTGTTAAAATCCATCGTTTTAATTATTATTAATAATTAAACATTTTTGAAAGCGTTTATAAAAATATTTCCATCTTGAGTCACTTAATTGAAATATTTTTGTAGGTCCTTAAATTACCTACAAATTTTAATGTATTCAAACGAACTTCAGTTCAATTTCATATAACAAGATGGCAATACCTGTATAATTTGATGTTTATTTAATTTAAATCTTTTTACACTCACGTACTAGTATAGTGACCTTTAGTGATTTGGATCCTTAGGTTACCTCTATTCTTCGATAACTATTTTGTTGAAACAATTTTGATTTATTGAAGAACAACATTAATTATACGTGTTAACGCTTGATTATTAATTTATTTTATCTATCGGTTCTCACCTTGGCGACTAATTGGTCCTCTAAAATTAATCGGTGAGTTAAGTTGTCTCGAAAGCAGCTACTTATAAACATATTATAAATTATAAACTTATTTTTATAGGACATTTATCTTGCGATGGGGTTAGGTGACTGATTAAAACACTTCTTTAATAGCGGCTTGATAAGAAAAGACATGCTTTTTGGCATCGTCGGGTCTTTTATGAGATTCTATCTCATGTCGAAGATATTCGAATTTTTATTATAAGTTTCACTGATAAGCGATAGACTTTCAATTGTTTGGTCGTTAACTAATGTTCTCGCGATTAGTTTAAAATTTCCTCTGTATGTGACTTTTATGAGTCTTACTTACTTTAACTTAATTATTTTTATTTCTAAGATTTAAATCTACAAAGATACATCACACCCTTTTCTATTTTACATGTTAAATATGCCCACTTCCATGAGACCCGAGCTCCCCACCACTGTATTTTAGTGATGTGTTCATAGGGCTTGCTAAGGAGTTTCCTAATATTGTCGCAGTTGTTACAGTAAAAATACGGCAGCATCCTTGGTCTTTCCGCCTACACCTACCTAAAATGGAAGTTAAACAAAGATGGCAAACAGTTTTTTATTTATAGTATGGCCGTTCTGTTCGGTATCTCCTGGAAGACTAAAATATGTCTGTTTGAAATTCAGCAAGATTAAAAATCTTGTTTAACGTAATTATATGCACCATCAATAACTAATTGCATACTTACCAAGCGCTACTTACGACAGTTTATTTTTGCATTTCGTATATTTAGTAAGTGAGTACACCTATTAGATTCTATTTTCTTTGTATGTAATAATTGCTTAAAATATATGAAGTAAGAAAGTAAATAACAAGGTTACAAAATGTCTTTTATTTGTATGTTATAGTCTATCTAATAGTCATATATGGTGCGCATGCCAAGTGACATATATAAGAATATTAAAATAGAGAAAATACAAATAATAATACACTGCAAAAACTATCCTTTTTAGGATTTTTCACAGCTTTTACTTCCATATTATTTGAAGGATGCGTTATCTTACTGGTAGAAAGTGTAGCATGATCATCAGTGATGTTACTAACAACTGCGAGTAATAATATTGTGAATTACTTGACATCTCGTTGAATGCGTTGCAAATCTAGACCTCCAGGTGAGTAGGATGGAAGTAACTTTAAAATAATAAGAAGTGTTAACAAACTGTGTAACATGTTCCGCCTTCTTCAACGATAATTGGTAGCTTAATGGACTGCACCGTAAACCTTGTAAATTAAGTTTGAAAACCGGTAATTAGGAGCAAATTTAAGGCGATCTAGTGGCATGTTACTTTATCACCATGTCCAGTGTAGAAGAAGCCAGCAGTAGGATCAAGATATCAGGTGGTGTAAGTCCTTTGCATAAAGTAGTTCCTTTACAATCACGAAATGACGAAAAGCGATGTCCCATATACAGTAGGTATAATTATGTTGAAACTTTGAGACTACCTTGCACATCTTAATGTACTTTATCCTAACCTTCGAGTATGATAAATCAGTTTAGCACACCGACAAACAGGTTAACGGATAACACCATCACTGTTCTCACTGTAAAAGAATATTATAGATATCTTACCACAACTTTATTGTAAATACTCTGTAAACTTTCATGCATTTCCTGAATGGTAAAGAGTAAATCTGTATTATTAGTATATACGAGATGGGTCCAGAATCTAAGAACCGGCTGGGCGTAAAAAAGTACAAAAATAGTTTGTATAGATATTATATACAATTATATATATATACATAAAATCTTTATATATATAAAGATTTTATGTACATTTAAAAATTATTTAGAAAAATTCGTACCTCGGCTGGGGTTCGATCCTAGGTCCTTTGACTTTACGCGCCAACGCATTACCGCTGAGCTAATAAAGGGAAATCGACAAACAAATCCTTTTAAATTATACATATCTAATAATCCGAAACAGGCAATTAACTCAAACAAACTATGAGCTCACAAACTTAAGGTTTCACACCACTGAAAGAGCGGCGTCTGATTTTATAATCACATACTGTGAATTAAATTCAAAATATTAAATTGAAAATAATTTGTCCTTAAAGCAATCGAAATATAAAGATGTTATGTTTATTTATACATATTTAAAAATTATTTAGAAAAATTCATTCCTCGGCTGGGGTTCGATCCTAGGTCCTTTGACTTTACGTGCCAACGCATTATCGCTGAGCTAACAAAGAGCAATCGACAAATAAATCGTTTTAAATTATAGATATTTAATAATCCGTACAGACAATTAACTCAAACCAATGATGAGCCCACGAACTTAAGGTTTCACACCACTGAAAGAGCGGCGTCTGATTTTATAATCACATACTGTGAATTAAATTCAAAATATTAAATTCAAAATAATTTGTCCTTAAAGGAATCGAAATATAAAGATGTTATGTTTATTTAAACATATTTAAAAATTATTTAGAAAAATTCGTTCCTCGGCTGGGGTTCGATCCTAGGTCCTTTGACTTTACGCGCCAACGCATTACCGCTGAGCTAATAAAGAGCAATCGACAAACAAATCCTTTTAAATTATAGATATTTAATAATCCGTACAGACAATTAACTCAAACCAATGATGAGCCCACAAACTTAAGGTTTCACACCACTGAAAGAGGGGCGTCTGATTTTATAATCACAAACTGTGAATTAAATTCAAAATATTAAATTCAAAATAATTTGTCCTTAAAGGAATCCAAATATGAAGATGCTATGTATAATAATAATAATAATAATAATTGTTTATTGCTTATTAAAATTGTACATTTTATAAGGTCGTCAAAAAATCATTTACATTATAGAAGGCATTTTTTAGCAACAATAACTTAA
>JAHWXV010083683.1:0-13115 GCA_024586415.1 Phrixothrix hirtus
TATATATATATATATATATATATATATATATATATATATACATATTCGACAAGTATGACATACTCTGTGCTTTTTCTTCTGTTCTAAGGAACCTATTTCAAGTAGGTTGTCCGAACTAATTTAAAATTATTCGAATTTTGTTTGTGAAAAAAGTCGATATATTTTCTATATATTTAAATATCCAAATGCATAAACCGTCACTAAATACATTAGACCATGATGTGCCCTTCTCAGAAAAGACAGTATTTGTTTCCAGGTTGAACAAGTTGTTTTTAACTCAGTTGCTGCTATTTTTTCTGCGGTACCCGAGATTGCCTTTTGTGCTTTAAACTGCTAAGTGAAACTTGCACCTTGCCCTTGATTATGCCATGAATATATTTAGTGTCTGTAGTGCCTATATTGGCAATTCGAGTTCAATAAATAGATAGGACCTGTATCGTAATAGGTTCCATCATGTTAGATGTCTTAAATATACATTCTCGCGGAAATTGTAGCGTTGCGGAAATCCGCTTTGCCCTTATGTCGTTAACTATTTGCCATACTTGTTAGAATTTAGCTCTAATCTACGTAAGAGATTGTTAACAAAATTCTGTTAAAGAAGGCTCAGTTTTAGATTTTTCCTGCTGAAAAATTATCGACATGTGGCCGTGTTTGAACCCGTGTTCTTTAAATTCAGAGAATGAACCAATGTGGCCCAGGTTGTTTGTTTTGGCTTTAGAAATTCTGCCAGATCGTGCACGAAGTGCACCGTCGCAATGCTTCAATGGAATTTCATTGTTTGAAACTATATACCTCAACATATGTTATAAATTATACCATGTAGCACAGTGACGTTGCAATCTTATAGTAAGACGCGAGCGTGATCTGAATTTGTTATAAATAAAAATGACGCAGAGTTACATTTATTTAAGATATTTTTCAATATTGTAAATTTTTGGCAGCATTATGGTAACAATGCTTGCCTCAAGATGGCGTGGGATGCATCTGTTTTCATTGATTTTCCCGAGACTAATACTTGTGTTAAATAATCCCAAGTGTTGAAAATCGAAGATTTTAAGTCAAGTTTAGTACTGTTTTCACTGTCGTAAATAGAGGTGCCAAATTCCTTACTGTCCAGAGTGTAGGAGAAATATTTTGTATTCTCCTTTGAGTGCACCTTTGCATGAGGATCCCGGAAGTTTAGCGATGCTACTGACTGTTTTTTTCAAAAAGGCTCGATGTGATTAAGTTCGCTAAATGAGCAGCCTCATTGGACAACCAGTAAGTCGACTTCTCTTAATTGTTTTAATGATAAAATTTATAATGTAATTAACGTAAGCTATTTTTAAATTTAGGAAAATTCACATTCTCTACGAATTATGAAAAAAATCTGAATGCTTGTGTTGTTTTTAAAATAAGTCTAAACGACTAGATTCACTCTCGAAAGTAATAGATAGTGAATGAAAGCTAAACAAACTCCTAATATAAAAAGAGAAATATCTTTAATTAAACTATCGATAGAAAAAATAATATATAAAGAATTTAGAAATGAGTTCCAACTATTAATTTTTTACTAATTTACAGTAACTAAGGATAAATAACGTGACTGCGTACCTAAAGCGAATCAATCATCCTTTATATTAATTGATTGTACGGTTATTTGGAGTATTTACATTTTAAAGTAGTTAAAATTTTATAACTTATAATCTAGTTTAAATGTGTTAAATAATACAAAAAAAAACATAAAAACCTCTGACCATCTTTTAAAACATTCAGCTACCTTTTTTAATTATGAATGTAACCGAAAATGAGACAAATATACAAAAAACAGTCTCTTATAAATGTTGTTTTAATTGTTTCATTTAAATTGATGACAAATTGTTTTCTCACTCTTTGACCTTAAAAAAATCTATAAAAAATTTAATGATTCCATCAATCCCAGTCTCATAAATATTGTAAAACAACTACAACTTGACACTTCTGCGCATGCTTAAACAACAAAATTGAATAAAATAATCGTTTTTAAAATTTTTAATTGTTTTAGTTGAGAACGTGATGTAATTTCATGAATTATTTAACAATTTAGAAACATTTTTGGAAAATCAATTGATTATAAAGTACTTAATAAAATAGATAACCTTGAATTCGTGGACATATGATTAATTTTTTGAAAACAAAAAACGAACTTGCTCGACAAATAATTATTTTTGTATATCAAGGTAGTGTTTAGTTCTACAAATTAAATAGGCTAATATCGGACAACCATCTTCAACTGCAGAAAATTTAGAAGCAGAGATCGTTTCAGGTAAGAAGTACACAGTGACGTTCCTTACGTGTTATATTTTTAAACGTTTCTTGCAATTATCGAAGAATTGTAATGGCCTTCTGTAAACAACAGAACGAAGAAATAGGAAGAAAATTTTAAAAATGTGATAGGTAAATAACGTCACTGTGTATTTCTTATGTTAAATGATCTCTAACACGTCGCAACACTGTTTTCTGAAGTAGTTTGGTACGCTGCACAGTGATTTGTTTTGCAGTGCTACAAAACGCGTCAGAAAACAGTACCTTGGAAAATTCTATGCCCGCACTTCATATTTAGCCAGTTTGGGAATCCTAGCACAGCTCGTGTTGTTTACGATTCATAGTTTATTGATCGAATTGATTACGTTTAATAATAAATTCATCAACTTTACGTTTTAAATACGTCATCTTTGGGTCTTTTCAAGGCTTAAATGACATTGGACACTATAAAATTTAATTAAATCTGACATATAGATTCTTTAAGCTCAAGCTTAAATTAGTGCTGAAGAGGAGAAAAAGCACTAAATATAGCAAAATAAAAAGACAGCATTTAATTAACATATAAAAAATATATAATAAATGTGAACCATGAAATTCTTAAGTATTTAAATTTAATGTGAACAATATTAAAGAGCTCGAGACAACATGAAGATCAATAATTAATCAACGGACAAAAAATGGTTTTTAGTACCAAAAGCATGCTTATGACCTTCAATAAAAACATTAATTACTCAAAGTAATTCATATTCAAGATTATAAATAATTTGTTTCCTAAAATATAATCCAAATTAATAAAGTTAAAACCTAAAAGCAGCTTTTACGTTTAAAAAATTTGTAAAAATCTAGTTCAGATAGTTTGATATTTAAATAAGGCAGAGGCGTCGTTTATTTTCATTTTCGCTGATCAATTACAAAAAAATTTTGTGATATCTGAATTCTGCATAGAATCATAATTTTGAAGTTTAGAAATCATGTGCGGAATATTTCTTTAATGTAGTCTCAAAACAGAATGGTAAAAGAATTTGGGTAGGATAAACTCTGGCCAGAATTTCTCAGGGTTGGCCCAATGTACTTAAATAATGGCTAATCTTACAGGTGACCTTGCCGAATAGGCGCTAGTATTTAATTTATGCAAGATAAATTTAGATTGAATAAGTAAGGCACCTGTGAAATTAGTCAATTTTAGATTTTAAAGTCTTTGCTTGTGTTGTTAAATAAATAAACACACATAACAGTTGATCAATTAATTAACAGAAGAAAAATGTATCATAGCATACATTATTTAAAAATTTTAAATTAATCGTTGAAGACGATTAGTTGTTTATATAATTGAATGCATAAATTGAAGTTAAGTAAATTATAACTTTAAGAATTTTAAATTGTTATCAAACAGCAACCAATAAATTCGGGATGATCCTATGTTAAGCAGCAAGCATTCTCAATTGTTGTGGTCAAGATAAACTGAAAAGAAACCACCCTCCAGATGTTACGGTGGCGGAAGTCAGATTTGGAAGGTAGCAGGAAAATCTAGATTTTCGAGATGAAATTTCAAAAGGAGTAAATAGCGTTTTCCTTGAATAATCAAAAAGGAAGCCTTGTAGTAAATAACAGGCAGCTAAACCTGGACTCAACTTAGATGTTATCAAAACAGTAAGCACGCGAAGCGGCAGTAGTTAACAAATGACTAATTAACATAGATAGTTAATTGTTTTAAATCACGAAGTGGTAGCTAAGGTAGCCAAGAATAATCAAGTAAATTTTATTATAATAATTTTAAAATCCAGAAGTTATGAATCAAAGTAAAACACCAATTTGGAAAAATACCAATTTTGATCGAAGGATTAAGGTTTTAGATTCTTAAAGTAGGAGCGACAGCATGAGTTCCGAGCTAGTAGTGATTTTCTTGAAATTCAACTCATAGAATTTGGTATTTACTACAGAAACTAAATTGCGAAGACATAATATCTACGTAATATAACAATAATAGTATGGTGACGGTAATGCCAATAGATATTCGAATAACATGGCCGACAACAATTCGATAACACCTTCAGACAAGCGCGAACGCTTTTATAGATCATAGATGACAGCTTGATAGCACAGTTATTTTTATAGGTAGATAATAATTATTCAAGAAGCAACTCACCAATACTTGTTATTTAAGAGACTCAATTCGGAACTCATTGCGTGGGGGGGGGGGGCAGAAGACGTTCTGGGTTCCTAAAACATAAAAAGATGTTGAAATTTAGACCCAATTAAATAATGGAAGCAAACGAAAAGAAACATAGTTAATTGTAATTTTGAAGCGCTATGATATGCACATGTCAGCAGCTAGAAGTAGACTAACTGTTCCCATACTCCTCGCTATAACTTTGCATTCGAAACAGGCCCGTCCTTAAAAATGCGATATCTTGGTATTCAGTATTCTTGCTTGCTGCTTGTAACATTTAAGGATCAAAATTATTATACATAATTTCAATTTTGAAGGTAAATAATCCATAGAGTATAAATTATTATAGACATTGTAATCTAAGTTGATAGAAATATTGTAACCATGAATTGGAATAAAAATTATACCTGGTAACATAAAATAATATTAAGTCAATAAAAAGAAAATAATAATAACTAAGAAGGTAAATTACATGGAACGTGAACACGTTACAGTACATTATTTATAATAAATCAGAACAGAACGATAAATATTTAAAATAGCGCAGAATTTTAACATAGTTTTTATCTACAAACTTTAGCAGACACAAAAACCGTAACTTTGTTGAAGTACGCAAAAAGTTTCTGATTTTAATCAGAAATCTTAAAATGCGTGTGAAATGTAGTGAAATATCAGAATGTATAACCGCTCTACTTACAACTAATAACGACAATCAGGAACAAACCTGCCGTAAGTATTTAAATGTTTAAATTACTAGATTGTATAAAACTAAACTCTTATGTACCGCACAATTTAAAAGTTAATTATTATAAACAGATACTAAAACAAGAAACGAACTTAATTGAAGTTTAATTTTAATTCTATATTATATTTTTAGTCCTTATATATCAAGTGTACCTATTTGAAGTCAATGCGTTGCACTCCTGGTTACTTTTATCACCTACAGTTAACATTTTGTTTTAAGAGCAAAGGTCAGTCTTTTCACCTTCTTTTAAATTTATTACCTTGCCGTTATTTTTTATTGTAACCATTCTTAGTACAATGGTATATCTAGGGTAATTAAAAGGCAGATAAATTTAAAAGCAGGTGAAAAGACCGTCCCTTAATTGAACATTGTCGGAGGTAACATTTTATTGTTTCCGTGAAATTTTCATTGCAATAAACGTAGTTTTAGATGCACATCAATGTATGCAGAACTAAGTAGTTAATTACTTTCGGTAAAATAAATTTTATAAAATATAATAGATGGTTCATCCGGTACATAGCCTGTAAATGGCTGCAAGGATTTATTGCTAAACCATCGAAGGCGATACAATAATATAATCTTTTATTCCGAAGAAACAAATAGTTAAACAATTGTTAAATAGTAAGTTATGCATCCCAAAAATAAAATGCAAGGTGGACCAAACAAACGGAATATTATAAATAACGGGTTTTCCCCTTAAACTAAGGGAGAGTCGACTGGCGATGTTATTGCGGTGTTACCTAGTATATAGTAATTAGTCTTGATAGAGAATTGAATTAACGCATGACGTGTGTTTGCCATTGAAACATTGCCGAAATAGCAACAGTTTTATCTCATAGCGTTCACTCCGTTCCAGTTGGTAAGATCAATCGTTGTTGTTATTATTTGTAAATAGCGGGACTATAGCAGTATTTAATTCACGTCAGATCGTGTACGAATAGCGGCCAAAAGGCTAGTTTAGTTAAATATTATAAAGAGAATAGAATTACTACCTGTAGTTATTATCTATACTGGTGAAAAATCATTTAATTGTTCTCACTGCGGCTATTGTTGCAAGTAAAAGGGTTATTTGATGGGGTATGTGCGAATTTATACTGGAGAAAACATCACAAATGTTTATATTGTGTATTGTTGTATTCAAGAGATTAGATCGATAATTCATCTCTGTATCTAATTGGTGAAAAACCATTTAAATGTTCTCATTGTGGTTGTTACTGTTGTAACGAAAGAATTATTTGCTGAGGCATCTACGTATCCATACTGTTGAAAAACCATTCCCATATTCTTACTACGGTTATTGATGTAAGCGATAAAGTTGTTTGGTGGGGCATTTACGGATGTATATAGGAGAAAAACCTCATAAATGTTCTTACTGCGATTATAAGTGAACAATGAAGAACAATTTAATAAAATATGTAAATAATCATATTAGAGCAAAACCAGTGCACTCGTTGAGATTAGAATTGTGCTCGAAAAAAGAATGTGTCGTGGTATGTCCGTATATCTACGTTACAAGTTAAGTATTTACACACATTTCGCGGTTAAAATTGTACCAAAAAAACGGCTATTCGCGGTACTTTAACAAAATCGAGCGGTAAGAGCCCTATATTTAAATTCAACAAAATTATTCGTGGTCACGTATTGATTATTCTAATTACTATTGGATTACATAATTAACCATGTTTGCGTTAGGTAGTGTACTTTTTAAACTGCTTATTTACAAGTTATTGTGTAAATAAAAAAACTAGGTGATTCACTAGCGATGTAATGCATTGATAGAAAAACGACCCGAGAAATCTGAAGATGTCCAAACTAATATACATAATACGTTTGTATAACGGTTAATAAATGGCCAGAGAAAAATGTTGACGGGAGTAAAGTCGGGCGATATTGGTGGTTAAGGACTCCTAAAAATCAATAAAGTGTCAAAACGTCTTCACAAAATCGAGCGTAACTTGCATCATATGTCGCATTACCCTGCTAGAACCAAAAGAATCGTTCAGCTAATTCTAGCAAGACTGTGACGTTTTAGATTTTTTCATGGTATTTTTCATCGTTTAATATTGGAAGTAAGAAGCTATGTTTTTCACATGATCCGAGGACGTTTTTCATAACTAAGAGTTCCTGGCTGCATCGAGTGTAGGTCCTTGCAAATATTCTCAAAAAAATACTCCTAGATTAATTTAGCGAACACGCCGAAATATCTGTTAAAAGCGCAAGGTGTCAGATGGTTCTCAAAGGCCGTTTTCAAAAATTTGTCCAACCTCGTGCAACATCTTCATTTCTAAAAAAGATCACACTTGGCGATTGGTTTTTGGTGACCCATCTTTTGCCATTTGTAAAATTGTAAAATCGAGTTTCATCGCTTATTGTCAAATTCTGCAACTGTTGCCGACGAATTGCATGAAATATACAGACTCGCGTATCTATGGATCGGAGGTTGTGTCGATTACAATTCTGTGCAGTATAAAGTCTTTGAGTTGAGGTTTTAGGGATGTTTTTAATGCTATTCTGTCGTTTGAATTTTGAACTGAAGCATGCAACGGGGTGATGAATCCTGGCCCTTTTAGATATTAAATAATGTGTAAACGAGTTGCAGAATGAAATTACCAAAATTTCCCGACCTGACTATGAAAGAAAAGCCGTTGTTTTACTTTTCAATACAATCCCTCCAAAATCAAGGCACTTATTACATAGTTTCAGTACCTCTAAAGAAATTGCTTCGGCTTGTCTTCAGAATGTACCCAAACTGCGGCCTTCACCTCTTGCTCATCGCTTAAATGGCGTCCTTGATAGTTTCTTTTCAAATTTCCAAACAGGTAATAGTCACTGATGACCATATCTGGACTATATGGAGTGTGCACGGCTGCATTGTCATATAGCAAATGCACTCCTCTGGACAGTTTTCCATATCTTTTCATAATACGCCTCGTTGACTGTGATGATGCGTTCTCGAAAGTTTATAAGAAAAATGACCTCACAA
Source organism: Phrixothrix hirtus (assembly GCA_024586415.1). Lineage (NCBI taxonomy): Eukaryota > Metazoa > Arthropoda > Insecta > Coleoptera > Phengodidae > Phrixothrix > Phrixothrix hirtus. The sequence continues at coordinate 8,182 of JAHWXV010083683.1, forward strand.
TTCCAAAATACGTAACAGCCATCACCTTATTTTCTTGATTCAGACCTTGAACTTCTTTGGTGGTGTTTCTCCTTTTTGCCTCCATTGTGTCGATTCACTTTTAGATACAGAATCATAATAGAGAATCTTGGTTTCATGTCCTGTGACAATTGTCTTCAATACAGTTTTCTCCACAGAGCTCCAAAAAAGATTGAGCACATTCAACACGTCGATGGTGTCATGTTTGGTGACGCATTTTGCACTAATGGAGGATTCAGCGAACGGTTGTATCAGAAAATTTCACCTTTTGTGCTAGTTCTTTTACCTTCAGGCGTTGAACGTCTAATACGAGGTCTTCAACAAAGGCAATGTTATTAACCGTTGTGACTTCTGCCGTTCCCCTTGTTCTGGCGTCATTTTCCGAGGATTCCTGTCCCATTCGAATCCGTTTTTGACGAATTTTTTACCACAGGATAAGACGGAAAAATTTCGCCGTACACCCTATCCAGTCGATCTTTAGTGTTTTGAGAAAAAAGGCTACTCGAGTAAGAAATTTGATAACACCTCGATACTCAATTTTCGCGACTTCAAATATCGTGATAAACGAATGACAGTTTTTGTTTTCTCCAAGACTAATATTTTTGGAACTGGCGTGTTATCAATATTTTAACCCTCTGCGATATCTTGATCTATGTCAGGCGCGGAAATTTTGGTGCTACCCTCGTATAACTTTTTTGAGTCATGAATGAGATAATTAAAGAATTCGAATTTGCCATTATTTTTACATCATTTTTGTTAAAAAAGACTAATACAATTTTGAATTGGAATTACAATGGTAAGTTCAGGTTTACAAAGAAATACAAATTTTGGGCATAACGTTTAAATATAGTTAAAACATTGTTGATGGAAATTCCAACAAATCTTTACAAGCCAAGAAATACCTACAACTTCATAAATGAGATAGCCTTTAGAAGGTCGTCGTGTTATGGAACGGTTTTCTTAATGTTTAAAAATTATTATGTAAAATAGCAACCACACTAACGGCACAATGACAGTTCCTACGACAATTTTTTTGGAGTAAAAGAATGTTTCTAAAATTAGTTCGTTGATATACATACATAGTGCAAATGTTTAGCATTAACATCTTTTTTTCTTTATGATAATTTAAAAATACGTGAGCAGTGCTTTCTTTTAATGTCTTCCAGTGATCAAGCACCTGCTTGATACTTAATTAATTATTTCAGTGCATGACTTCTATATCTACGACATGGGGAGTCCCTCGTGACAATCATTAACTGCTTTTTGTATTTTTATAAGTTGCTCTAAAAATTTGCAGCTGAAAGTAATCTATTGCTGTATTTTAATTAAATAAATTAAAATATTATAGAAAGGTAGAAAAATTTATAAATATAATTGTAAGACTCGATAACTGGTTACTACTGAATTTTAAATAGCTCTGGTTTTATATATTTGGGCGGGTTACTTGTCTATGCCAACATTCAAGTTTCCATTTGCTAGGAAATACATTAATATTTATATGAAGTTTTGGCTTATAATTTATGAAATAAAAATTCACTTTCAAAGAAAGATATTACTAAAATTCTAATTTATTTATTAAATTAATCTATATAAAGAAAGGGAGATTCTGAATTAAATAAATTTTAAATCGACATTTTTCTGTGTACGAAACAAATTTTATAGCTTAACACAACTAATGAATATTTATTTATTCCTAGTTTGTCTTCAAAAATATTTAAATAATACAGCAAATGCATTAAGTTTCGGTGCGCTTTATTATTCGATTAAAAGATTATTTTCTCGGCAATAACTACTAATTAATATTTATTATTTTATGTCATAGTAATTTCTGAAGACTCAATTTCGCACTGTGATTAAATAATAAACAAGAAATAAAGAGAATAATTGAATTCCGCCTTATTAAATACATTTTATCATACTTCACGTACACTGAAAAGTAAAGTTGAGTGCATATAACGTTCGTACGCACATTTAAATACGCGTTTAAAACAATTTCAACCAACAATTACAATACAAGCAAAATTAATATTTAAGGTGTCGCCTGTGGGATACACTAAATTAGGAAATAATTATATAGATTTTAGGCAGGCCTTCGCGGTGTAGTGATAAGCAGTTCTGCCTCTACGCCTAAAGGACGCGAGTTCGAATCCAGCCGAAGGTAAAAAATTTTTCAGCATTAAGAAATTTGAAAGCAATATTTGACACGTCAAAAATTCTTATTGCTAGTTGAAACACCTTCAGGTTTGGTATAATTCTAGTAGGCCTGGTGAAATTACTTTAATAGTTGAAGCCATGCGAGGAAACGGAATTTCCGCATCCCGAAACATAACAACAAAACAAATTTTTGGGACAATAGTTTTATTATTTTACAAATCTTCCGTTATTTAAAAATATTCAAAACGATAACTTTTGATGTATGTTAATAAATTAAACAGTTTTTCAAGGTTTGCCTTTAAAAAAATGCATACAATGTGGGTTTTTGTTCCAAGTTTTACCAAAAAAGTTCTGATGTTCAATTGGAAAAACCACTCAAAAATTAAGTATCCATAAACCTAGGTGAAATTTATTTTGGTTAATTTTCTAAACGATAATAAAAATAAAGGTTTGTAAGTACTCGTAAGTATCAGTTTTAGTCTTACGAGGAATAACTTTTGGTCAAGTTGTACAAAATTCAACAAAAAGTCAACTTTTGTCCACTTAGTAAGGGATTTTCGTTAGAAGAATAATGATTCTACTTCTTAACTTAGCAAGGGGTAAAACTGTTAGCTCTCTTTAATTGGAGTTGTCAAAATTCGGTACCGACTGTAACGATCCAATAAAATAGAGGCTTTATCAAAATCAGTTTAATAATTTATAAAGAAAATTATAGTCTATTATAAATGCTAAAATAACTATTTTCTACGGCTGCAATTTAAAAATCATTAAAACAAATTGCAATATTTAAAAAACCTGAAATACAGAAAACTATAACGTAGAATCGTAATGGCGATACACCAAAATAGAACGCGCAGAAGACTCAAATTTATGTGATACATCAAAGTACCATTTGAACCGTAAGTAGTTATACGAAGTACGACAATTAAGTAATGAGACCGATTTTTTTGCAAGATGTGGCAATTCTGCAGCTTGCGCAGGGGCTCCATCTATGACGCTGATCTCTAAGCTACTTCTAGTCCAAGCGGCACATTGATGCGGCCGCTCAGTCGTGAGCTATGCTGTAATAAGGGAACACGTGTTTTTGTCTCTCGTCACAGAAATGGAGTCGCGAAATATTGCGCAACGGTATGGTAATTTTTTTTGTGTTAAATTGGGCGAGAATGCGACGACAACTTACGGTAAGCTTCAGAAGGCTTTTGGAAATGAAGTTATGTCAAGAGTTCAAGTTTTTTGATGGCATAAAATGTTTTATGAAGGCAGAACGAATATTGAAGATGAAGACCGCAGTAAACGACCATGAAACCATTAGAACATCAAAGTTCGCAATGGTGTTCAAAAGGATCACCCAGGCCAAAAAAGCTCGCATGTCAAAATCAAAAGTTAAATGCATGCTTATGTGCTTCTTCGATTCCAAGGGCATTGTTGATAAAGGGTGAGTGCCTCCTGGCCAAACAATTGACCAATATTTCTACAAAAAAATTGTAGAAAGACTTCGAAGACGAGTTCTCCGTGTCCGTGCAAGCATTGCTGATAATTGGATTCTTCATCACGATAATGCGCTATCCCATACTGTGCAGCAATTTTTAACCTCAAAACGCATTTCAGTACTACCACAGCCACCTTATTCACCCGATATCGCTCCGTGCGACTTTTCTCTATTTCCAAGAGTTAAAATGATGGTCAAGGGACACCATTTTCAAACAACAGAAAATCTCTAAAAAGCTGTGACGAGGGTCTTGGAGGACATTCCAAAAGAAGAGTTTCAGAAATGTTACCAGTAGTGGCAGAAGCGCTGGAGTAAGTGTGTGCAAGCAGAAAGAGATTACACTAAAGATGACTAAAAACATAAGTGATATTTTTTTTCACATCAGTCTCATTACTTAATTAACGCACTTCGTATAAGATCAAAAATTTTGAATAAAATTAAATTCTCTGTTGAATTGCACCACGCACCTAGACTTTATCTTATTCGCCAACACCCTTATGTGGACTAATTTCACGCATTCATTCATTAATATATTTCATGGACAATTTATAAACAAAACTTGTGGGAACACTTAAACATAAATTAATTATTTACGTTTAATTGCAATAATCAACATACATGGGTTGTCCCAAAAATAACTGGCACCGCGAAAACTGTAAATGCCTTATAACCTGTAGAACAAATCTTGCTTATGATTTTTTTTTTAAAAACGAATAGTTTTCGAAATATTAACAATTATAGTATTAAGTCCAACCGTGGCGTGCGCCGTGCTGAGTAGTAATATAGGTGCCCTTTAGGTGCGTTAGTCATTGGTATACATGAAGTTTAGAACATATGTTTGTTACTGTAAAATATATTTCAGAAGAAAAAGTTAAAAGGATTTCGTTAATTTACCTGACATATTTTAGAATAGTACTTCTCAATCTCTAGTTCATGAATCAAATAGACAAGTGAGAAATGTAAAAATAGTTTTTGCGAAACAAAATAATCAATGTATATTACACGAAAAAATAAGCGGTAATTTTGTTTTGGAATATAGATTTTAAAAGAAAATGAATTATATTGATTTCAAGTATGACATTTAAGATAAAACAATTAGTGATGGCGCTTTGTATATAAAATCAAAGTAGTTTAATTCTTTTAGGTTCTAAAATATAGTTTAGTAATGTAGCTCTATTTCAATCTCGCGCGCCCCGCTTCTTTTCATCTTAAGTATTTGTTTTTTTGTTTTAAAATACAGTCTCGTCTGGTTTATCGTTATCGCATCACCGCG
>JAHWXV010083705.1:0-10400 GCA_024586415.1 Phrixothrix hirtus
ATATATATATATATATATATATATATATATATATATATATATATATATACATATGTATGTATGTATGTATGTATGTATGTATGTATGTATGTATGTATGTATGTATGTTGTGTATGTATGTATGTATGTATGTATGTATGTATGTATGTATTGGGATAGATGATAAGCTTAATTAATAATGGTAATCACAGTTTAATGTGCATAAAAGTTTTTTCATTAGTTTTGTTAGTCTTTTAAAATGTTTGTTGGTTAGACGCCGGGAAATATAAACAATCCATATTACATTTAGCAAATAATACAGTATAAAGTTCATTAAAATTTTCCTTCTTAAAAAAATCAAATATTATGCAATTTCAAGGCATGTAGATTATACAGAAACAATATCAGATAGGAACGCAATGATTAAGATACAAAAATAAAGAGTCAAAATTATTCAAATTAGAAAATACCTTAAATACCTAATAGTAATTTTTATCAGTAATAGCGAGATCTTATTTACAGTTATTTTTACTTTACACTAGAAAGATATATTAATCTTCATGTTAGACTATTAAATATTCGTCAGATTTGAACCAAAATGGAGATACGGGTTTATTTACTTTTGCCTAAATTATTTAATAACTCTAGTTCAGTATAATCTACAATTAAAATTAAGCAGTCATTGGAAGGGTAGGTTTACTATGTTATTAATCGTGTACTTAAATCTAATGTTAATCTTTGAATTTGGCCCGTAAACAGTTTTTGGTGGTGATGATATAATGGTGAAGATTTAGAGCTTGATAAGGTAGTAGGAGACCCTATTAAGAAAGAAGGGTTCGATGTCAGTAGTTTTCAATAAGCTATGATCTCCATCAATTTAAATGATAACGCCTTTTTGTGATTTATTGTGACTAAAATTCATTTATGCAGTTATTGAAGATTTATTTTAGCCAAGATAAATTCTAATATGTAAGTTTTAGATTAAGAAAACGTTCTTTCATATTGTGATGTTAAATTAGGGTCATTTAAACAAAAATTTAGTTATCTACATTTTTTATTTACAATGATATCAAAGTTTATAAATAGTACAAAGAGGAAATTTTGACATGAGTTACATGGAAATTGTTGTAGTGTAAACTTAAAGCTGCTATAAGTAATTTAAAGGTAACAGTGAATTAAAATAAATCTATTAGTTGCATTGAAATTTTGTAGTGAAAACTTTCATAAAGAAATTGAAAGATTACAATTAATTAAAATAAATATTTTACTGATCAAAAGAATTAGAACTGTTGTTGCGATAGATTTTGAGTAGCTGAAATTAATTTAAAATAGAGACTTTGAAAGATTTGATAAACTATTGTACATGCTAATGTTTATGGTATTGTATTAAAGAGATCGGGATAATTTAATTCAAATAAAAATTGGTGGTGTGTTCGGTTAGGTTGTTGTGTATTTAAAAGAAAGTTATATGGGCACAATCGAAAGAATTAATTGAGGAATGAATCAGATAATTGAAGTATAAGGTATGAACAATATTTCGATGTTGAATTGAATTTTCTGTTACTGACACATAGTGGCAAATAAGTAGATTAACAAACAAATTATATTTTACCTTTTTAAGTACTTATGCACATGAATATATAAAGTATAGTAATTACGAGTTATCGAAGTTATAATAGCCATTGTTATCATCCCACAAATGACAGTATAATTTGATTGGAAGTGTCTTGAGATTTAAATGCACGTCACCACGGTACATCGCTATTTCATAGGTATAAATCTGAAAATTGATAGAATTATCGTGAGGAATTATTCGAATAAGTGTATTTACTGGTATTTCGTAAAACATTTATTAAGAACACTGATTGAAGTAAGTGTTACTATTAATTTCTGCAAGATTAATGAACTAATGTGAAGTTTGTCTGTTGAATTAGGTATTGTTTTAGTTTCTTTTCGGACTTGAAATTTTTTAAACTGCAAAGCAATTACGTATGTAATTAATCAACATATGGTACTTACCTGGACTAACCAGAAGCCGCAATGGAGAAAAGCAAATAACATATCCTGGCCGATTTGGTTGTGGGAGCCGTAGATTTTCTAGAAAGTTTGGTTGTAGGCGATAAGAACACAATAGCCAAGGAAGTGGTTATTGTCCCATGAATTTAATGTCACTTGATTTAGTTGTTTATTTTTTTATCCCAATTTGAACTTATTTACATATTGTTTGTTTTATTGATTCTATAATTTTTTTATAAAAATACCATTGCTTAGTTGTTAATTGTTGTGTTACTGGAATTGATAACACAAGGTAAATTGCTTGTGGTTTATTTTTGGTAATTAGTATGTGTTACCTAACGGTAGAAATTAAATACATTTAATTTAATCAATTTTTTTTGTTACAATGTCACTCTTAAATTACATTTTTCTAAATTATTACTTTAATCAGTTTTAAATGGTAAAGCAATCAATTAATCGAGTGTGTGACCATAAATATTTTTAGTTAAGTAAATTTTATTAATGCTACTAACAACTTTAAATTAATTTCAAGTTTATTAATATTATTATTAAATTTTTATTTGGAAAATATGTGAAGACGTGCAAGAATTTACGATTTTAATTTTATTCACTACAATACAGTTTAATAACAGTCGAATCTTTTATTCAGTAATTAATTTATCAAAAGTAAATAAAATGGACTGTTTTCCTGAATTAAAGGTACATGTGTGCTTAGCCAAAGTTTCCTTTCATGAATAAATTTAACTTATATTCACCGTAGTATTTACTGACAGTGCGCCCCTTTATTTGGTTTTTATTAAGAGTAGTTAGCTTAGGACAGGTGACTTTAAGGACGACTAATCCACATCTAAAGTTTTAGGGGTAGTTTACATTCAGTTGACACGTATAGGTAGGTCATTATTCCAATTATGATCTAGTTCAAAACTTGACCTTCACTTTTGGCTGATTATTTATTTTTGTTTTTGTTGATAAACAAGCAGGAGATTATTCAGCGAAAAACACCCCATAGCAATATATATATACGAAAGGATGGGGGTTTGAGGTACAAACAATCTATATAAACATAATATTTACGTATTCAAAGATTTTGCAACAGTTTACGTCATTTTGTCCAAACTGGTTTACTAAAAATTTGTGTTCGTTTATTTACACTTTATAAACTTTTTAGTTTATAATTTAATAACTAACTTACACTTGGTATAGATATTTTGGTAGCTTTAGCTAAGGTTGATTTACGATTGCCTAGATGTAGATATAAGCACTAAATAGTTAAAGAAAAGCTATAGCAAGTTTTCGTTTCAATGGCTAATATTATCAATGAATATTATAAATTTCTAAATGATTTTACTGGTAGTCAATATTTTAATGGTATTACTATTTGACAGATATAATTAATTACCATTATATGAATATGTTGCATTACACTAATATTGTTTAATGTTAAACAAATACATTGCTCTACTGGAAATACGTATTTAGCCTGAAGTGGAACAATAAGTTATTTTTGTAATTGTATTACTATACCATTTGTAATTCCTTCCGTACTGTACATAACATGTAGCTAAATACATATACTAATATAATCTGTTCCGTCTAATACTTACATTTTCATATTTTTTTGTAAAAATAATAGCATAATGTATTCCTGCTTTATTATTTATACTAACGTTGTATACAGACTCGCACTGAACGTAATCAATTATAACCTACAAAGGTTTTAATAACATTAATTAAATTTGCGATAAAGGTTTAACACCATTTATACATTTTATCGAACACAAACAGACATTAATTCTATCACCCATTCTGTCCAAAATTAGAACCATCATTTCAGTTTATTGAAGCAGAGATATAGTAGGTTGTTTGTGTATACAAAAATTACATTGCAAAAATTAGTCGACACCTTATGCTCTGATTCTTCAGCGTAGACTTTATCAGACAATATTTACAATTGCACCGTTTAGAAATTCTGTGTGTATACTCTCAAGAAAGTTTGTAAAAATACATTTCATTTGTGTGCTTGCGATATTCTTGTTAGAATTAGATATTGCTATAATATTCGATAATGATCTCTTTAACAAGAGTAATTGATACCTTCTAGGCTATAAATTTACTATTACATAACTAGATTAGTAAATCAGAGATTTACTTTCTATTAATTTATCGGCTAGAAAACAAACGAACATGTACATAATCATTAAAGTACAAATTACTACTTGCAGGCAATTCATCAATCTAGTATGTATTTAAATAATTAATCAAGCCTATAAATAGAAATTGAGTATTTACTGCTTTTTATTCAAATATCCCTTACTATTATCTATTTGACGGGCTACACTCTATTCGAACAACTTAAAAAATTTATAAACTGCAAACCTTTGTTACAAGATTTTGTTTTTGAATCGATAGAAGCTACGCATTCAAAGCATGTCTATCTACCTTTGTACCTAAATGTATATACTTTACTTAACATTGCATAATTTTTAAAATGGCGTACTAATTAAAAGGTTCTCTCGAATTCTTTAAGTAGTAAACAGTAATTGCAAATAATAGATACGATATATTTTAGAAATAATAAATTTATAAATATCACAGTAACTTTTTAGGTTCCGTGCATTTTGCGGTCGTGCAATTTGCAGTCCGTGCGATATGCGGTCCCTCATAATAAATCACCATATCCCGCTATATGGAAATCAAGTACGACTTGTCGACCAATATTAACTTTACCTCACACTTCATCCCGGCTTAGGACCATAGCCTTGTTATAGTAACAAAATAAGGTGTTTAAAAGTTGCGGACTTCGTTGTCCTTGTCATACTCTTTAGTGCTTTTTTATTTTTATTTTTTTACGGTTTTTCACTTTTGATGTTGCTTTATGATATTTTATTGGTTATATTTCATAACTATTTCTCATATTTTTTGTAATATTAAGCTAAACTAGTGTTAAGAAGTTTTAAAAATGACTTAAAGCATTAAGGCACTTTTTTGAATCACCAGTTGTATAAGTTCGTAAACTGCCTTAGATCCTCTCATCCAGTTTTCTATACCTCAGCTTTTTACTCTTATCAACTTCAGATTGCATGCGAAAGCAGCATTAATTATTTTATCCTTTAATTTTCGAATAAGTAAGACGGTGTTGGGCGTTTTAGTTCCAACATTAGCTTTTAATTTGGAGTTCCACCCGTCAACCGAGTTATGGCTACAGTGACGTTACCCGCGTGAATTCCATAGCTTACTGAGGAAATGTGAGACGGTGGTACCTTTCTTGTTGCATTCATAGCAGCATGTTCAGAATCTATAGTAAATTGTTTCTGGGTTCCAGTGGGGTAGCCAAGCCTTTATTAAACAGTTCAAACGCTAATAAGTTTCTTGCGCCTGATTGGGTAACAATGCTATGAAAATAGGATAAATATCGGTCTATTCATCATTACTAGAAATATCAAGATGTATGGTATATAATTGTCTAAACTGCTTAGAGTAGGATTAAAACGTCCTATCCATAAAAAACTTCTTTTCCGACTGCAGCAACTCGAGGGCACCTTCACCTCCTTGTTCTGAAGAATTGTCAACTTTTATGAAAGAATCTCTATTATATAATGAGATCAGAGAACTGACGAAGTTCAGATCTGTACTATTAGCTATACTCTGGTGTGTATTGAGTGCTATTCTTCGGATTTCACTTAATCTGGACTTCTTGGCATGGTGTTTGGGAAAGAAACCAACGAAATCATACCCCTCAGCTTGAAGTTCTTGGAATTCCTCTTTAAAAATTGTAGACACTGGTACAGCTGGTTCTTTTCGAGCACGTTTTTTACAATTCTTTGGCTTTTTACACCACTTGGCCCACTATGTTTAAACCAGCACACGCATTGAGTTTTGGAAGTAAATGTTCACGGCATGGACTTTTCCTTTCGTTAACACAAACCTACATAGCACCATTTTCTGTATAGGCGATACTTGTAGCCTTCAAAGGGTAACCACCATTTACGTTTAGAGATAGTTAAAAATTCCATCCCGTTAAGGACAACCAAATGGAAGCGTTTACTAAAAATGGTTTAGTTAGGGCACATACCGTGTACAAAATTTCAGTCATTAATCACATCCTAATGAATTTCTGGAAAGAGATAGTTCAGAAATTTCGCAGATTATCGCAAACCACAAAATGAAATTTCTTTTTCTTAGTCATTTTTACTTATTTATGACTAAATCTGTGCCAACACAATAATTTCTCACATAACTAAACTTACCGTAACCGCAAGTTGCACCGCATGGTATGTAATTAAGCATCTCAACTAAATAATGGCCGTAATCGCCCGAATTCACCTGTTACCGCAAGACGCACGATTGGAAATCGCACGTCATGATATTTTGTACCGCGATAAATAACTTTCACCTTCCTTGTTTGGAAAGACTTTACAGCAAAAATTTGTATGTCTGTCACCTTTGACCTCTGTTGACCTATGTGTTTCTTTTTGACATGAAGTTTAATATAGTTATACATTATGATAAATAGCAAATGGTTTAAGATTTATCAAAGTTGTAAAGTAGTAATTTGTCACTTTACATTTCTTTAAAAATTATATGTGAGGCTTATGTGTAAGATCTTGTGGCAATTTTAGTTGTTCTGAATCATGTGATGATATTAATGGCTGCAACGTAGCTGTAGGCTGGATTGGCTGCTGGTTCTTGGAAATTGTGTGGGAATTTTGGATGTGCATGAGAATATGAGCGGCTATTGATCTTCTTAATGCATTATGAACAAGGAATGGTTGTATTTTCAAAGTTGCATCAATATAAATTACTTACACTTTATTACATGAATTACTTTAGACAGTTTCTAAACAAAACTTTTAATTTTTAGGCGGGGATAAGTTATTTTAGAAGTGCCAATCAATGGTTCAGAAAATATACAAGAGTAGTAATGGGCACCCAGTGTCAATGAATTTATTTTGCATTAAAAATGATTCGGGTTCATTTGTTGGCACATTGAGAATAATCAATAAATTAGATAAATAGTTAATTACTTAATAGTTACAGTGATTATACATTTCTTTAGGTTTTCCTAACATGCACATTTAAAAATTCGTTCCAATTCCGACGATAATGAATTTTATAGGTATTTATATGTTAAAAATCTGGTGTGAGACAACACACGACTTTCTCTTACGTTCATAAATATACAAATATGCAAATGTCCACAATTGATTAAAATATTATTCACGTTTATTTTGGGAACCATAATTGTTACATTCACCCATCCAAGTTATTGTACACATAAAACCCTGCTTAACTCCAAAAATCTTCTGCGATAACTCGCATCATCGCATTTTTTCAACTGCTTAGTTCGCGCGAAAGAATATCAAAAACAAGACCAATAGCACGTTTTAAAAAGTTGTTAAAGTCTTTTTCTAAGAAATCTCAAAAAACCTAAAAATCCCAAGAATAAAGTCGCACATGGTTCAGAAAATATATAAGAGTAGTAATGGGCACCCAGTGTCAATGAATTTATTTTGCATTAAAAATGATGCGGGTTCATTTGTTGGCACATCATTCGATTTTAACTAATTTGGACATCTTATGCACAGAAGACAACAAACTTAAATATGGTTTCTCATCTTCATATGATTTGTTTTAGAGGTATATTGTTCTTAACTAGTACTACAAGTCCTTCCAGCTACTCAATTTACAAAAATTTATTATAGAAACTCCTTAATTAATATAAAACTAATTAGATAGCTAAGAAATATACTAAGTTTAAAAAAATCACTACAGCCAATTTCAAGAAAATAATGAAAACGAAGAATTCAGAAAATATCCAAAAATGACAGAAATAAAGTAATGCTTCCGGTTATTTGATTTTAACCAAATTTTTAAATTTGCATATAAAGGCGCTTATGACCTTAAATATAAATTTTTACTTAGCTAAAGCTTTTAGTTTCATAGTTATTTTATTCAGAGCTAATGGTGTAAGTACTTATGGTTACTCGATTTACGGGAAATTGCCTGAGTAGCCGCCTAGATTATATCAACGCGTCTTACATCTTAACGAAATATACTATATTAAAGGGCATTGAATGTCTAAGAAATATAGTAAATTAGAAAAAATCGTTAAAGTCAATTTCGAAAAAATCTAAAAAATTAAAAAATGACGGGAGTAAAGTAGCACTTTCGGTTTTGTGATACAAACTCCAATATAAAATTTAGTTTTTCTAGGATTGTTACTTTTCGAGTTAACATGTTTACAAGCACACACACAACACACACGCACTAGCGCACATGCGAACAGGAACGCACGCACACACGAACGCACGCATGAACGTACTTCCACACGCAGGCCGGCACCCGCACACGCACGCACGCACGCAAGTACGCACGCACGCACGTAGGCATGCACTCACGCACGCAAGCAAGCAAGCATTCACGCACATACGCACGCACTCAAGCACGCACGGACCCAGCCGAGCATGCACCCACCCATGCATGCACACCCGCATGCACGCACACACAACCACAAACACACGCAATCTCGCATATGCGCACACGGACAAACGTACGCACGCCCGATATCGCACATGCAAGTCCGCACACAGGCACATACACAGACACATACACAGACACAGGCATACACACAGACACGGACACATGCACAGGCGCAAACACTGACACAGACGCAAACGCTGACACACAAACACCAACGCCAACGAATACGCCGACAAAGACACAGACGCAGACAAGGACGCAGACACAGACGCAGACACAGACTCAGACTCAGACGCAGCTGTAGACGTCGATGCTGACGTCGACGCCGACACCGACGTCGACGTTAACGCTGGCGTAGGCGCATACTCAGACGCAGACGCAGACACAGGCGCAGACACAGACGCTTTCGCAGACTCTTTCGCAGACGCAGACGCAGACACAGACCCAAACACAGGCGCAGGCAAAGACGCAGACGCAGACGCAGGCGCATACTCAGACGCAGACGCAGACGCCTACGCTTTCACAGACACAGATGCAGACGCCGACGCATACACAAACGCAGAAGCGGACACAGACACACACACACACACACACAGACACACATACATACACACACACACACACATACACACACACACACACAGACAGAGAGAGAGAGAGAGACATGAACACAGACCAATTTCCAAAATTATGATGTTCGTACACAGGAGTTCCCAAAACGTGTATTTCCTTTAACATTTCGATATCTAAAACTTTGGTCGAAAACAATACTTTCTCTTTTACCTATATTTCATATAAGATAAGAGAAATTAAAAAGGCTTCAAGAAATTTACCATTAAGTAAATAAAATATTTATTAAAAATCTGGTGTGAGGCAACACACGACTTTCTCTTACACAATTTAAATGCAATTTGGATTTATTCACGTTAGTAGCTTTCCCATACACCTAAATTGTAAACCCTAAGATTAATTTAAAGGCATTATAATTCATCCATTTATAATTTCCTTTATACATGTGCTAAGAGTTTTATAATTAAATTTTGAGCATATTTAAAGCAAAAATAATTTATAGATTTAAATAAAAATTAATTAGGTTAGTATGTAAATAAAGCACACAAATCAATAAATTTTAATTTATTTTTATTTTGAGTATACTAATAGGGACTGTCCCTCATCCAAGTTACTCACCAGACAAAACCTTGCTTAACTCTAGAAATTTTTCTCAATAACTCTGTTCAACGAATGTTCTCAGAGAAACCAATTAGTTCATCTAATATAGCATTATAGGCGTAAGAAAGTTGGCAAGTTTAAAAAAAATCTCATTAGCCGTTTTCGAAAAATTTGCAAAAAACCTAAAAAACACAACAATAAAGTGGCACTCCCGGTCAGTCAATTTTAACAAAATGCTTGCACGGAACTGCTAAGGCGGTAACAAACATGCATAAAAATTTCATTTTTCTGCGACGTTCGGTTTTCGAGATATCTTGATCACATGCGTACACACACAACCCCACATACACACACACATGCACGTATGCACGCAAGCACACATGCACGCACGCACGCGCGTACGTAACCACGCAAGCACGCATGCACCCATGCACGCACGCGCGCACGAGCGCACGCATGCACGTACGCAAGCACGCATGCGAGCGCGCGCGCGCACGCATGAATGCAAGCACTCACGCACGCACGCACGCAGGCACGCACACACACACACACACATTCACACACACACACATTCACACACATACGCACGCATGCACGCCCGCACGCACGCACGCTCGCACGCACGCACACGCACGTGCATACGCAGGAATGCGTTCACGCACGCGTGCACGCACGCGCGCACGCACGCACGCACGCTCGCAAGCACGCACACACGTGCGCACATACTCAGGAATGCGCCCGCGCACGCGCGCGCG